>CAVNYN010287737.1:0-15061 GCA_963692815.1 Nyctanthes arbor-tristis | reverse complement strand
CGGGCATGGCCAAATGAGGAACCGGCGTGAACAGCGCGCACGGCAGAGGACGTGCGTGTGTGGCCGAGAGGGTCGGCCATAAAGACGGCTGTACACGGGCAAGGCCAAGGCACACAAGATATGCGGGATGGCATCCAAGAAGGCATGGGTGCTAGGCTGAGACAGATCTGGGCGGACCGGTGCCACACAGTAGGGAACGTGTGGCAAGGCCGTGAGCAATGGCCCCGAGGACGGCAATGCGGAGCCGGCCGAATTGGACCAGAACGGTGTGGAACGATCTGGCATGGAACGCCCCAGAAATTTGGCTAAATGTTGGGGTCGAATTCTGATGGTTTTCTGCCGTGGAGATGAGCGGTCAACAACGACGGCTGGAGACGATGGTTGTACAGCTGGTCATGCAAGTGGGCGTATGACGGCTGTACAGCTAGTGTGCTCTTCCGATCTCGAGAGGGCGGCCGTGCAGCTGGCCGTGTTGCTGGAACGGTCCAGAACGATGGCTGGCCGAGAGCTTGAACGTTGCTGGAAAGGCCCAGAATGATGGCTGCAAGTTGCTGGAACGACGATTGGCCAGTCCAGAACGACGGCTGCACAAGTCAAGGACGACGGCTGTGCCATATGGCGCACAACTGGGCCGAAATATGCTGGTAGGGGGCTACCGACATGCTGAAACGTGCTGCGAGACGGCTGGCAGGTGGGCTACCATGCCACAAACGGATCTAGGCACGGCCCATGACGTTTTGTGTTCTTGTCTATAAATAGGGGTGAACCCCATTATAAGTAGAGAGAGTGTGGTAGAGAGAATATGTAGAGAGAGAGGCTCCTAGTGTGGAGTTGTATAAGTGAGGATAGGAGAGTTAGCGAGGTACAAGAAAGAGTGAAACACTCGTCCGAGGTGGAGTGTCGTTCTTGTAAACATTGTGTTATTGTAGTGTCAATAAAACGTTCTAACGTTCTTCCAGTCCTTTATACTTTACTCATTCTCATTCTCAACCATATTCGCTACACGTTTGTGGCCTTTAACCGTGAGCGGTTAGGGGGACGTGTGGCACGTTGTGCGGGACGACGGGTACAGGCTGACTTAACGCCGTTTCTGCATGTGGCAGAACGCTAAAGCCGCACGGGTGCTGGACAACGTATAAGAGCCGTAAACCAGCCCGTGACAAGTAACTCAAATTCTGTGTTTACTTCTTTTTTCTTTTCTTTTTGTTAGGTTTATATGGCTATTTTTATTTTGGAATTTATTTGTCTTGTTATGAAATAACTTCTAAGGTCGAGGATAGTATTTGCAAGCTTCCAAAAAAGGGAATGACGCCGTCACATATCGGTGTGATCCTTCAAGACTCCCATGGAATTGCTCAGGTGAAGAGTGTCACTGGAAGCAAGATCCTTCGCGTTCTCAAGGCTCACGGTACAATAATTTATGTCACCTCCCTGTCCACTTAATATTTTAAACAGAGAATGCGGCATGGTTACAGATTTTTATACGGTCTCTATAGGTCTTGGACTGGAAATTCCCAAGGATCTATATCATTTGATAAAGAAGGCTGTTGCAATTAGGAAGCATTTGGAGAGGAGCAGGAAGGACAAGGACTCCAAGTTTAGGTTGATTCTGGTGGAGAGCAGGATTCATCGCCTTGCCCACTACTATAAGAAGACCAAGAAGCTACCAGCAGTCTGGAAATAGTAATTGCTTTCTTTCTGCACTCCTACTTGCTAACATTTTAACCAGCGCTCACCCCATGATATGACATGAAAATTCAGTAGAGTGATTGTGTGAACGATCCAATAGAAAGTATGGTCGCCAATTTCTTGTTTTTGTTGAATGCGATATGGGGCTTGCATGATTGACCTGAGGTGTGATAACTAGTTATGTGCTTAAAAGGAAGGGAAAATAACTAGTTATTTGCTTCTATTGTTTTTCTACCAAATGAATGAGAACATGGAGTCTGGTTCTATTTTCTTGATGATGTCTTCTATTAATACGTGTGCTTGTTCCTCTTGAAGCCCTTAGAATATCACTGCAAAAATGGAGCATAAGTATTTTAACTGATTAAAACAATTGCCTTCGAATTCTTAGAAGGCTGGCATTTCAGATTTTTTTTCCGCCTCTCCTTGGACTTATGGTACCATTGGTTATCCATTACGCTCATCTGTGTAATGTAATATTACACTAATTGAGTGAAAACTTGTCTTTTTGCAGTGAGTCTACAACTGCCAGCACGCTTGTGGCATAGGCGGTTCTCTGCACAAGTTTTGAAAGTCAAGACATACTATTCTTATTATTATTCATTTTTGGCAATTTTGACTTACATTAGTTTGGCCAAAGTATGTTAAAATAGCATCTATTTATTTTCTTATTGCATTATTCATTTTTGGCAATTTTGACCCCTTTATTTTAAGTGGACTTTTCATTCAAATAGCATAATGGTTGCTCCGGGTGAAACCCAAAGCTACAAAAATAGGTGCACAATCAGTCCAAAAACAGGCGCTAGCTAGAGTACAAGCAAAAGCCGCCAGCATGTGGGAATCCTATTCTTCCCTCGAGGAATAAGATGGCACGATCCACAATTGACTTGCACTGGCTCTGAATCTCGTCTAGCACCGGGGCTAATGGGGAAAGCAACTCCGTTCTAGCCAGCCTCTTCACAACATTTAGGGAGTCGCATTCCGCTCTAGCAACATTCTAATTCCACGCAACAGCGCAATGTGCCCCTTCTCTCAAGGCTAACTCTTCAGCTGTTTTGGGATCAAAAGATCCCCTCACGTGCTTAGCAAAGGCCCCCAGAAAGTGTCCTTCATTATCAAGGAAAACGCCCCCGTCTCGATGCACCCGTCAAGGCCGCGGACTGCTGCATTAGTTTGGAGGGTGAGGCCTTGGGGGCAGCCGTGAGAGTTCACCCATTCTGCTGGTTTGGAGAGGGTAACTGCAGTTTCCACCCTCAAGGTTTCATTCTGGACACGTTGGAATTCATTAAGCTAGTTGGTGATGGAGTTGCAAACAAAATGAGCGTTTTGGTCCCGTCCTCCATGAGCAAGTATGTTCTGAGTATTCCATATGGTCCACAGCCCCATGCAAAATAATTCACACTGTGACTGATCCAGATTGCTTGCCGCCCAGCGAACGAACTCCCCAAATTCCAATTGATAACCGGCCTTTAACCCTTGTTGGCAATTTTGACTTAGTATGGCCAAAGTATGTTAAAATAGCATCTACTTATGTTCTTATTGCATCACATTACTGGGTCGTGGCCAAACTTAAAGATCTCAATTTTTCTTTTCTTTGTCTAACTATATCCTTTGATACATGAAGTTATGATTATAAAATTTCCTGCTGTAAAACTTGCTAGTTGCTGGTAATATTGGTTATAAATATGATTTTGCGAGTCTAGCAATTGCTTCTCTTGTGTTATGTGAACAAATGGTTTCAGCTTTCTCTCTAGAGTCTAGACTAGACAAGAACAAGATACAACTCGTTACTTCACAGCTATCATCTAGCGTCTGGGAGAAAAACTTTTAGATACGTATGTCAATTTCCTCAGCAAACAATCTGTGGTTGGCTATGAGTTCCAACTCCCGTAGGCTTTGCGGGTGAAAATCTCTGGGTGGTTATAAGTTCCAACTAGTGTACGATTTGCTCACTCTTAAAATTTGAAGGACATTTGTCGTGATGCAATTGACAAAAGGATCAACTGCTTGCTCAATTAACTATTACTTTCTCTGTTCCAAAAAAATAGGCCGATAACATTTTTCATATTGTTTAAAAAAATCCCATTACTGTTTCTTGGAAAAGTAAAATTTTTCAATATTTTTCTTTGTTATTCAATTTTATTAGTAGTAAGTACTTATATTTAATATCAATGTACATTAAGTAAGAATTAAAAAAATTAATTAATAAAAGTAGACAATAATTTACGGCAAATAAAAAATGAAACTGTGACTTTTTTCATGAGACGGAGGGAGTAGTATAAAGAATCCTTGATCAATTTTGAACTCTTTGGTGCGAGGCCCATAGTTTTTCATTTTTATTTCAAAATTAAAAAAAAAAAAAAAAAAAAAAAAAAAAAAAAAAAAACTAAGAAGGTTTGACGAAAATTAAAAAAATTTATCAGTTATTATTGCCCATTCAGAATCAGGGACAAAAACCCTACGACGCTAAAACCCTTGCCACTGGCGCGGGTTCGCTGCAGAGAAAATGGCTACCGGATTAAGACTCGTTTCGGAGAGAATCGGGGACGGCGCAGGAAAACCTCTTCTCGACGCTGATAATGGAGAGGAACTAGTGCACGTCGAGTCCGGCGTCTCCATCGTCCTCGGCAACCGCCCTCCGGAATCCCCCGGCACCCTCTACATCTCCACTAAGTATGTAACGTTGGCGGTTTATTCTCTCTTCTTCAGTTCTCTTCCATTTGCTCATGACGATTATTGTCGTAATTGATTTTGTGATGGGTCAATTTTTTATTTGAAGGCAAGTGGTGTGGTTGTGCGACACAGATCGGGCGAAGGGCTATGCAGTTGATTTCTTGTCATTGTCGCTTCACGCTGTGTCCAGGGACCCGGAGGCTTACCCTTCTCCTTGTATTTATACTCAGGTGATGAAGGGCAAACCCGTCATCTGCAAGTTACTATTCCACTGAACTATTTTTGGTTTGAGATTTAGGGTCTCGGGAGTTAGAATTTTTTATTGGTGGGTGTGGATTAGGAATGGCAATGTTATCAGCCTCCACAGTACGAGGTGCAAGGATTCCTGCATGACATATAGATAATTAAGATGTCAATGGACTCTCTATTTTGAAGATCTTAAAATTAAAAGGAAAATATATGCAGTCATTTCCGTTCATTCACAGCAAATAATTGGTAAGTAAAAAAACTGACGGTGATTGTTATTTTGACAGGGAATAAAACCAAGAAAGTCAACTAAAAACAAAATGATGGAAACACTACATGCTCACCACAGCGTGCATGTTCCAAAACTACTATTCTTTTTTCTAATATGCAAATCAATGAAATTATTGGTACACAGTTTAGAAAACAAGGCAATTTAATGGGACAGTTTAGAAAACAAGGCAATTTAATGGGACAAATGTTTCCTCTGAAATCAAAACCAATGCCATTTCATGTAAAAAATATGTTTTCATATCAAGATACAGTTTAAGACGCGTCATGCTAGTTTTTTAGACTGGTTCATTTCAAATAATTCATTGATCCATAATTTGGATCTAATGTTGTATCTTGATATTAGCAATAACATTTTACGGGTGATTGTTGAGATGGTAAGAATGTTGCTTATTGCATTAACAAATTTCAATGGAACAAAAGGTTTCTACTTAATTCTTAGTTGGAATATTTTGCTGACAAATTTATTATTGTCTATGTTTGGAAGAGTACTATCCTGTATTTTGCTCTCAGATCCTGCAACAAATTTTTGTTGGAGCACGTAACGTATTACTTGATAGTCTGTTCACCTTAAAGTTTTAAGGCTGAAAATGTTTTGATGCTCTCTTTTTCTTCTTGTTCTTGGAGTTGTCATTCATGTATACAGGTGTACATGCTTGGAATATATGTTCTTCAATCTACTTAATCTGATATGACCTTTTCCCCCTCTTCTTAAGATTGATATTGAGGCCGAGGATGATGAATCTGAGAGTTCAGATTCTGAGTGCAGTGATATGGTAGACTTATCAAAGATCACTGAGATGAGACTCGTGCCTTCAGATCCTAACCAGTGTATTCTTCTTTCCAATCTATGCTTCACTGCACCATCGTGTCATCTTTTCCGATCTCTGTTTTATATGTCTTTTGGTTGAAGCTAATTTTCTACTGAACTTATTTTACAGTAGATACACTGTTTGCTGTATTCTGTGAATGTGCTGAACTAAATCCTGGGCCCATGGAAGGTGATTGATAATTTCCTTATGCTTAAGTGTTTATTCATCAACTTTATACATACAGCTTTACTGAGCTTATGCTTCCAACAGGGGAAGAAGTAGAGCACAATTGGGTTTTTAGTGCTGATCAGTTGGAAGATGAGACTTCAGGTATCACCCTGACCTGCTACTCCTGGTGGGACTAAACTTTTTCATAATTTTTTATTGCCTCTCTTTTCCCCCCTTACTGGCATCTGCAGATAACGATGATTTTGACTGGAATGCCTCTCAAAACCAAACACATCCAATTGGTGCTAATGGGAATCATGACCTAGCTCATTCTGTGCTTCAGGTACGGTGATTTGGTGCCTGAAGGTTTTCATAACTGTGATTTTTTGCATCATATTATTAATTGGGTGGAGTGGTTTGTACTGGCTTCACTTTGTTCTGCATCTTTAGGGAGCAGAGCTGCATAATTGCATGATGACATACTGTCTATAAGCTAAATGGCATACCATAAAATTTTTTAGGACTTTTTTTATCCATATTAACTAGTAGTCATGATCTCCCACCAGGTGTATGGCGGGAATCCTGCCACATGCATGGCGGGGGATTACGGGGATGGTTGTATGGGCCCCACATACAAGGAGGCCATAGTGTGTAGGTTTCCCAATAATCTCCCGTCACTTGTGCGTATGGCGGGATTATGTGTAGGTTTCTCCAATAATATCCCGAAAATGATCTCCTGCCAGCCATACCCCGCCACCCGGCTGACGTGGGGGGCTGTCATTGGACAGCCCCCATGTGGGCGGCCCCATCCACATTGGACAGCCCCCCATGTAAGCCGGGATAACCAGCCACCCGGCTGGCGGAGAAGTGAACTCAATAATCTCCGGCCACTTGTGCGTATGGCGGGATAATCTCGCCATACATGTGTTGGGAGATCGTTTTCATATACCAGTGGTAGATTTTGATCAATTCATGTCTGCTTTGACTGTTTCTTAAGAACTTCACAAGTTATAATTTTCATATTTAAGCCATTTTACACATACACAAGACCTTTATAAATGAAGATACTTCCTCAAACTCATAAAGATGACTCATTTTTCTTTTTCGTCTATCTCAAATTATAGCTCACTTACTTTACTAAAGGTGTATTTATGTTTTTCTTTTCCTAATTTATGCTAACGTAATGTACATTGGTAGATCAATCCAAATAAATTTAATATCTGTCATGTGTATTTGGCACTTGAACATGAAAGATGATTGGAGTATTTCAATGACTCCTCCTCCTTCTGCTTCTTATTCTTTCTCTTCCTCTTCCTCTTCCTCTTTCTCCTTTTTATTTAGTTATTTGTTCTTTTCAAGTTCAATCAATATAATAAGGCACGTGCAACCAAAATTTTGGCATGAATATCTTCTCTTATTTTTCTTTGCACATCCCTTCTTTATTCTGTGTCTCCTGTTATTTCTTTTTACGTACAGTGATCGCCTCCATAGTTGGCCAAAATCTTGCACAGATTTCGTCAATCTAACTTGTGTTGTCGGACGCCACCATTGGACTAGCATATTCACCCACCACATTCTCATTCCAGCCTTTTTATCGGGCAACCCTATTTGCCAAAAACAGCATAAGCTCACCATCATTATCAGCAAAACATGGACCTTACTTTAGCACATGTACCACTGCTGAGCTTGGTACTCCTAGTATTCTCTACTAGATTATGCTCAGTTTCAATGGCCTCCCACAACCAACAAAACAGGTGCATTGGCGGCATGACTGTTTTTCTTCCATTCCCTTCTTCATGCTAATCCTTTCCAACTTCCTTTCTTCATATTCCTGTCAGCAAACTAAAAAATCTTTATTACTATTATTATTTTTTATTTCCCTCACAGGTTTAATGTCTGAATTTCTCCTCATCTAGAATCTATGAAAATCTTTTTCTGGTTGCTTGTGTTTTGAGTTGGCAGTTTGCTTCTTCCACCCATAAATACAAATTTCTTTCCTCGTCTCTCCTCTCCTTGCTCCATTGTGATTACAGAACCTGCATTATTGTACAAAACCACAAGGCAAAACTCACATGCACACTATAATTTCTTGCACGGGCTTATGGAAAAGGAGGCAGCTGCCTCATTTAAAACCAGTGATCCTTAGTGCCCCCCCCCTTCCTCTCAAAAAGGAGAAAAAAGGGGGGAAAAAAGAAGAAAAAGAAAAAGTGTCAGCTTTGAACCCTAGATTGCCAAGATTATTTTGAAACCTTTAAAATAAAAAATTTAGAATTATGAACTCCAATTAGCAGTGCACTGTAACAGTTGGATGAATTTGAGTTATTGCACACTTTATTTATCTTGGTATCGGAAACTGTGGTCATTTATAACTAGATCTATCAACACACGGTTGGTGCTGTCAGTTGTAATTTTTTATCTCCTTTTGACTGATAGCCCTCACTACTTTCACCGTTGACGCTATGCTAAAAGTGAACTTCCCTGCAATTTGCTTCTTTGGAAATTCCAACTAGATATTAGGTTTATGGCACCTTCTAGAACTATTAGAAAACTTTCATTCAACTGGATTCTATATATTTGCTTTCAGGGGGAAAAAATGAAAACTGGATCCTTTATTCATTAATTAAGATTATGTTCTATATGCCCCTTTTACCTATGCTGACAACAAATTCCATTATTAAAGATTGAGGACATTATGAACTAAAGATGATTTGTTTAATTCATCAAAGTTGACTGATTTTACGGTCCTCAATCATTCCTTCTCATTCCTCCAAAGATGTCCTCCAGCAAGGATATTTTATTATTATTATTATTATTATTATTATTATTATTATTAGTATTAGTATTAGTATTATTATTATTATTATTTCTGTTGTTGCTGCTGGTGCTACTTTGTTACTGCAGATGCGAATTGTTGCTTGAATGGAAATTTGAAACGCGCCCTCCATAACTCCATTGCTATTGTAAGATTTATGTTATTGTGCTTCTTGCAGCTTCAAATAAATGACCAACGGTTTGAGGATGCTGAAGAAATGGAGGGTGATCATAAAAAGGGGCATCGCTGAGCTTTCCCACCTCTAGCCCTTCAAATCTTGCTTAGGCCAATCTAACAGATAAGAAAATGACTATTAAAATGGTGAATGCTGGATTTTTTTTAATTGTGTTGCTCTAGTGTTGTAAGCAATGGTGTATTATCTGCCATTTATTGGTGATTTCTTTGTTCGAGTGATGAGTTTATGATTACTGGATTAGGTGATTCCTTCTTGGCGGTGAACCAATTGCGCTATCAGTCATAAAGCCATAGGCTGTATAGATCTCTGCTATTTGCCGTACAGCATCCTCTTTGGACTGAAATCTGAATCAAGTATAATTTTGTGAAATAGAGCTACTTTTTTTGTATCTTTTATAATATCATTTAAAATTGGGTTAATTTCACAAATTGTCCCCACCTCGAGTTATGAATCAGTTGTGTCTTTAACCTTTTTTTTGATCTCCTGGTCCTTAATCTCTTATAAATTCACACGATAAATCCTTTTTATCACTATTTCGTTAATTTTTCAATAAAATGACCGTTATAATATTTAATTTTTTTGAAAAAGTTTAAAAATAATAAGAAAACAAAAAACCAACCTACCCACCCCTACCCTACTCCGCCTCACCTAGGCTCGGGCAAGAAGACGGGAAAAAGAGAATTGCCGGTTTGTTCAAGTTCCGTGACTCTGGCATTTCACGGGCGGATTCAGTGCATCCAACAAGTAGTGGCGGCGATTCAGTGGATACCGAGTTTGAATTGGTAGAGAAATCCAACTTGTTCGTCAGAACGGAAAAGTACGTGGTGCCAGAGATCATATTGGGAGAGGGCCACGACTTCACCGTCAACTGGTAGTGCTTGGGGGTCATGTTCTACGAAATGCTCTATAGAAAAACATCGTTATGTGGAGCCAATGAGAAATAGAAATGGCAACGGGGCGGATTCAAAGTGGGTATGCCTTTCCCCGCCCCCATCCCATTAAGAAAACCCGTTATCCATCTCATTAAGAAAATGTTAAATTTTTTTTTTTAAAATTGAAAACTACATGAAAAAACCATCTAAAATAACGTATATCAAGCTCAAATAATCAATATCGTTCAACCAAAAGTCAAAAGTCAAACCATAAAAAATTCAACCACACATGACACATCAAATTTAAAGTTATTGTAAAGAAAATCAAACTTTAAATTATGTATTAAAGTTAGCTAAAATTTAACGTAAAGAATATTAGGTAAAGCAGTCGATAGGGTTGTGCAAACGGGTATCGTACCTGGGTTTTTAAAGGACTAAGACTGGACTAGACATTTTCAGTTTGGTCCGGGTCCTAGAAGCAGCAAGCCCAAATAGTTTTGATTCCAGTTCATTCTCGGGTAATGAACTCGGTTTTTTTGAAGCTTTTTCGGGCTTGTGAAAAAAATTTTCCATAGGCTTAGTAACGTAAAAAAACGTATAAACGAAGTTTAGAACAAACAAATATAAAGGCTTTATGTGCAACAAAAGTATTAACTTGCCTCTGTAAGGTAGAAATACTAGACTTATTTGTATTTCTTATTCTTTTATTTTAACAAATCTAAATTTATTAAATATTTGATATATGTATACTAAATTGGAAAATAAATGTAAAAATCATAAATATTATATCTATTTTATAATTTTAACAACTTCACGATACAATTTGGATATTTTTAAAAGGCAAAAAATAGGTAATTCTTACTTTATTATACATTTATGGAGATTAAATATTACAAAAATGATGTAATTTTCAAAACTAAATAACATTTACCACCTAAAATAAAAGTAAAAAATCCATTTAACATTTTTTACTAATAAGAAAACTACTTAAATAAATGAGAAGATATATAAGCACAAATTCTCCACGTATATATATAAATATATATTTTATATAATAAAGCATATAACTTAAATAGAGTCAATAAACATATTATAAATCTGAACAATTTTATTTAACAAAATCCTTACAATATTACATATTCTAATAAAATTATATATTAAAACAATTGTTCTTAATTATTGCTCAAAAAATTAATAATGATGATGATTTTTAAAGGAGTTTATTGACTAAAAAATTTCAACTTGAAAAAGAAATCTAGTGGTATTATTTTAACTTTTTATTATCCCACATTGAAAGATTTGTAAAAAAACAATATGATTGGAGCTTATAAAATAATATGGGTCTTTGTGTAAGTGACTATGTAAAGGAAATTTTGTGGACTTTGAGGTAAATTAATAATTGTTTTGGTCCTTTATGTTTAGTTTTAAGTTTAAATGATTGTCTCACATTGAAAGTTTTATAAAAAAGTAAAATAATTGGGGCTTATAAATAGGTCTATATGTAAGTGACTATGTAAAGAAAATAGTTTTGATTCTTGCTTATCGTGTATTATGAAAAGTGAAAAATGGGTCTCAATTTATATATTTAAAAAAAAAAAGATCAACTGGTCCTTAATCGGGGTTTTCAAGTTTTCAAGGGAAAACCCGATATCGGACTAGACTCGACTGGTTATTTTGGCCACAAAACCCATAACGGGACCGGTCTGTTTGGTCCGCTTTCGGACCAGTTCAACTGGTCTCAATTTTTTACACACATTTAGCGGTCGAGGCATATTGATTTAACTTTGGGTATAAGGATTCGAATCCTCATGGGATCTTCTCTTATATTAATTTTTTTATAATTAGAAAAATACTGTTGGGTATCTGGCCAGGGCGGGTCGGGGGGACCAATACCCAACCCCGACCCGATAAGAATTCAGGGCGGAGAAATTCGCCATGTATCCGTTCTAATACTTAACAAGACGGGTATTCGGGACGGGTATTCACGGGTATCAGGTGTAAAATTGTCATTTCTAATCAGAATTAGACATTTTACTTGATTTTATCGAAGCTGTCAGACCTCCCCGGAGAATTCACTCCATTAAGAGAAATTCACTCCATTAAGGGACCTAATAAGGAAGTAGTTGGAAAAAGAGCCGCAGAAGAGGGTCTCCGTGAAGAAAATCAAGGGACATGAATTTCTGAAAAGTGTTGAGTATGATTGCATCTTAGAGATGCCATGGTTGCCATTTATTCCGTCGACGGTGAGTAAGAACACGAAAGGAAATAAAGTAATTGATAGGGAGTCTTACGTCCTACGGGAGGAGAAGAGGGTTTTTTCTTTTTTTTATTTTTAATTATTTTTAAACCATTTTTTTAAAATTAAAAAGTTAAGGAGTATAATGGTCATTTTATTGAAAATTTAACGGAATAATTACAAAAAAGACCTATTGTACGAATTTATGAAAGGTTGGAGACCGAAGAGGTTAAAAAAATGTTGAAGACCCAATCGATTTTTGACTCAAAGGTTGGGGACGATTTGTGAAATTAACCCTTTAAAATTTAGGATTACAAACATTTGGGCCAACAAGCAATAAAGTGTATTAAGAGCATTTTCATAATAATTAGTGTTGAAGATGATAGAAAACAACTAAATTACAGAATTTGAATTCTTATTTTCGCTTACCAAAAGGGAACATGATCTTATGTTTAAAAATTTTTGGGAAGTGCTCATTGTAAAATGCAAGCCAAATTATCTGGGGGTTTCTAAGAAGATAGATCTGTCTCCGATTCAGAAACAAATCTGTCTATACGGCCGCATGGGCTTCAATAAGCTGCCACACCCGGCAGCACAGTACGGCGGCACTGCCTTGGCTATGCTGCCGCACAAACGGCCTCACCGTGGCCGCACATTGAGGCACATGCGGCCGTATAGAGGAACTTTGTGGCCGTATGGACAGATCTGTCTCCGAACCCGGAGAGAGATCTGTCTTCCTAGAAAAATCCCAAATTATCTGTTTATGTTAAAGATGAGAGTGTTTATCGAACAAGAGCACATTAGGTGAATGTTTAAAATGGATCTTTAATTTATTGTTAAATTAGAGTTTTTAAATACATATTATCTCCTTTACCAGCAAGATAGAAACACTAGTTTTTTTTTTTTTTTTAGAAAGAAATTAATTCATGTATTTGAAATATCCCCAATGAAGGGAGAAATACAAAAAAGAATATTGTCGAACCAGTGACAAACCACTGTAGATAAAACCAGCATCGAGGCAAGAAAATGAGCTATACAATTACGGGTTCTAGATATAAACCGAACTTTGTTGTATCCAAGATCCTCCATGAGAGCATCAATTCGTTGAAACATAGAAACACCATCGGACCCGTCATCTTTATTCCATAGCCCCGCCACCAGCTTCTGCACATCCACGAGCACTTTCACTACTGCAACATTGTGTTGTGAGCATAATTGCAACCCATACAGAACACCATATACCTCTGCCATGGCCACCTCTAAAGGATGCTGAAGTGAGACCGCAAAGGCGCCAATGACCAATCCTTCTTCATTCCACATTACTCCACCAATCCATACCTTCCCATTTTTTACTCCCGCATCACACGCCATTCTTATCCCCACCCGTTCTCCCTCATCCTCCAAATGCCAGAATGCCACCGTTTTCCTCTCTTTCTCCTCCTCCTCCCCCCTCCTTTCATGCCCTCCTGCCTCAAGTCCAAGGATTGATAATAGCTCAAGTATTGCAAAACCCAATCCAACAAAATCCCCCCTTACAGTTCCCCTTATGAAATGCATTATTCCTTTCCTACCAAGTCGTCCATAACACCATAGCCAATCTCTCATTCTCTCCCTCCAACCCTTTAAGTAGAATAGAACTCACAACACCCTTTAAATATTGCCCAAGCCAATGAACCGACATATTCCAAAACACATTGCATCCCTCTCCCTACATGATGTTTAAAAGATTTTCCCCCGTCAGAAAAGCATCATGTAGCAAGCGCCACATAAAAACACATACCTTAGGCAGAATATTAAGCCTCCACAATAAAGTCCACACTCCCGCTCCCTCCCGCGAACTAGAAGTCTCCTCTCTTTGGTGGGAAATCGCCACATGATACCCACTTCTCACCGAGTATCTCCCATCCGAAGTATAATGCCAAATAAGCCTACTTGTTCTTGTGCCCCTCCCAAAGGAATCGATAATATCACCTCACTATCCATAGGCCAAAAGACAGCCCTCACGATCTCCACATCCCCATCTATCAGCTTTGAAACAAGGTTGAGACCCGGCACCACTGGAGTAACTGGCCGAAATGAAATCAGCCTAGGCATCCAAGGCTCTGAATAAATCCTAATCTGTGACCCATCACCGACCCTCCACCTCATTCCTAAATGAATAATCGTCTGTCCCCATAACAAACTAGTCAGAGCGGCCAAATAATTAGTGTTGAGGATGATAGAGAATGGCCAAATTACAGAATTTGAATTCTTATTTTCGCTTACTAGAAGGGAACATGATCTTATGTTTAAAATTTTCTAGGAAGTGCTCAATGTAAAATGCAAGCCAAATTATCTGGGGGTTTTCTAAGGAAACAGATCTGTGTCTGGGTTCAGAGACAGATCTGTCGGCCAGGTGTGGCTGCACATTGAGAAACCATGCTGCCGCATAGATAGATCTGTCTCTGAATCTGGAGACAGATTTATCTTCTTAGAAAAATCCCAAATTATCTGCTTATTTTAAAGATGGGAGTGTTCTTCGAACAAAAGCACGTTGGGTGTAAGTTTAAAGTGGATCTTTAATTTATTGTTAAGTTGGGAGTTTTTAAATACATATGATCTCCTTTAGCAGCAAGATGGAAACACTAGTTTATGAGGCAATGTTGTGGAATTTTTTTTTTTTTTTGGCCCTACCAAGCAAGCATATTTAATTTTTTCCCCCTTTCTTTTATCTGTTGAAACATTTTTTAATGATAAATTAAATGGCTAATACCACTTTAAAAAAGACTAATTATATTTGGAAATGTGTAATTGATCTAAATAAATATACTAGTCATTGGACATTAGATAATAAATAACATGGAAGCTTGTGAAAATTAGTAAAGACTGCGTGCAATGAGGTGGATGACTCTCCATGTATTTTTCCTTCATTAGAATTTGCGCTTTGCTCGCAAAAAGTTAAGAAATTTGACAAGGTTCTTAAAATATTGGCCCGCACATAAATCCTTTGTTCACTCTTAAAAATTATATTATGCTTGTATGTTTACGAGGATAACCAAATGATTTAAAATTTTTGATACCCCACTGCAAAAA
>CAVNYN010287732.1:0-10241 GCA_963692815.1 Nyctanthes arbor-tristis | reverse complement strand
GAGTTCCAACTATTCTTACATCCCTATAGAGGTCTGGTTTAAGTCCTTTAAGGAAGCGTTCCACTTTATGCTCATCCTCTTTAACAATATGGGGTGCAGAACGAGATAATTCCTCAAATTTGCTTATATATTCTCCCACTGACATTAGCCCTTGGCATAACTGAAGAAATTCATGTACTTCTTGGTGTTAGGCAGCTGTGGTAAAGTACTTATTCAGAAATATCTGTTTAAACCTATCCCGTGTCATAGTAGTAACAACTTCTACGCATTGGACAGTATCCCACCAAAACTCAGCACTTCTTCTTAGCATAAAAGAGGCACAATTAACCTTTTCAGTGTCCGGGACCCTACTATACTTAAACATATTTTCAATCATTCGGAGCCAGTCTTCTGCCTTCATAGGATCCACAGTACCTTCAAAAAGTGGTGGATTTAATTTTCTGAATTGTTCACCAGCACTATCGTCTATCTTAGGGCCATTAGAAGGCTGGACATGTTGCATCAATTGTTGTGACTGAGTTTCTATTAGTTCAACTAAGCCATCCACAATGGCATCACGGTTATTTCCATTAGTAGAAGATTCAGTTGGATCGACCATAAAAGATATTTAAGTGAAGTAATATCAGTCATATATTTTGTAATGAAATGGACAATTTAAAAACCACATATATATGTATCTTAATAAGGTGAGTCTTATAAAATCATTAAGACAATCTAATATGAGGTTATTCTACTTAAAAATATGCACGAGATATGCAATGTACAAAATAACGTTAAACTTTGTATTAGTTAACGATCAATACAAAACCTTATGAATTAATATTAAAAGGTCTAAAATCAATTCAGCACAAGAGAATTTATTTGATAGGTAAATTCTGAAACTTTAATCCAATCTAACACGTGGACTAAGGCTAAGGGTAACACTTACTTATAGAAAGAAAAAGGATAGGCCAGCAGAAATAGTTTATTAATCATGTAGTAAACTTAATCGGTGGTCTCCAGCCTTATCACTTTATCATCTTCCTTTTCAGCTCCTTCAATCTTCCTTTTTGTCTTCATGTTTCAGTTCATGTCTTTTAGCAATTCTCCACCATAACGACAAGAGCTCCAAACCGTCACACTCAACATTAAACAAACGTAAATACCATTCTTCACTTTCCACTTCAACCTACTGTATTCCATTTAATGACTCTTAAGAATTAAGAATCTCTTCATTCATATTCTATATTTGTTTTACACAGGTGAAAAAAGCTTACTTTCCAGGTTCATCTAGCTCACAACCCCAAGGCACTGAGATTGCAACTCCAATCCCAATTCCTCCGAATACTAATCCACGCAATTTCCCTTCCAATTCTCAGTGGGAGAGGTATTTTCTAAAGTTTAAAGTAGGGCTGTAAGTACAAACCGCCGAACCAAACTAAAACAACAATCTCAAAATCGTTGGGTTGGGTCTATGTGGACCCATCAACGCTTTGGTTTTGATCCAAACCGAACCGCCCTAAGAGTGGTTTTGTTTAGGTTTCGATTATGGCAACCCGCTTGAAACCGCCAAACCACCGAATAATTTTTTTTTTTTAATTCAATTTTTTTTTAAAAATGACGACAAATTTAGAATTTTTATCAATTGCAGTACGTAGCAGTAGCATTCCCTCAACAATATTTATTGGGTACATATATATAATATAATACAAAATACAAGATCTAGCCTGGCCCAAATACATCATCATCCCTATTCCCTTGAGTGGCATCAGTAATTTTCTACGTATATATATTATAGCCTTTCAACTTTCAACTTTTAACCCTTCCGCTGATTGATTCAGAAATCCAAAGAGAAGACACTAACGGTAAGGTTTTTATCAATCTAGTTTTCTTTTTTTTTTTTTTTTTTTTTTGTCGGACAAAATATTAACAAAAATTCTACTCATAATAAAATCTTTGTTGGAAGAAGTTGGATATAATTTTAAGGGCGAAGAGTCCCTTGCATCGTACCTTTCTATGATTAATGAAATTCTATTTCCTCAAAAGGAAAAAAAAGGGCAAAAGATAAAAAATAAATGCAAGATGGATTATCTCAAAGTTGCAGTGGCTGGTAGCATTTGTGATGCAAATAAGCAAGGCGGATCAGGTAGCCAATGGGATTTCAGATATGTAAATTAGTAAAATCAGTCATGGTAAAATATAAATTAGTAAATTTGCATCTATTTTTTGCTTAAAATTTAAATTAGTAAGTTAGCAGCGGACCAGGTTATTATATTTTGTCTTGTTGGGTATCTCAAAGTTGCTGCGGCTGGTAGCATCTATTTTTTGCTTAATTTTTAAATTAGTAAATTTGCATTCTTTTATTAGAATTTCAACTTCTATTTTAGTTTCAAACTGTGCTTAATATCTAATTATGCTTTAAACTATACAGCTATGGATCCAATTTTAGAAGAACAAAGTGATCACGAGATTGATGTGGTGATTCCAGTCCAATAGTCTGAGTGTAAAAAGGGTCAAATGGGACATAAGAGGTCTGATGTATGGGCTCATTTAATGAAAGTGAGGACGGAAATGTAGAATTTATATATTGTGGAAAAGTTAATAAGTACCACTCAAAGAATGTTGGGACTAGCACATTACGGAATCACATTGAGGCATTGTGCAAGAAGTATCCATATAGGTTTGAAAACAAGAAGCAGAAAACATTGAACTTCTATGGTAAAAACAAGAATGATGATGTTTTAGTAGGTGTTGGTAGTGTGGACAGCCTGTGAAGTTCACTCAAAAGAGGATAAGAGAACAAGTTACCAAGTACTTCATACTTTCCGAGTTGCCATTTTGACATGTTGAAGATGAGGGCTTTCAAATGTATACGAGGTACTTTTTTCCCACATTTGTTTTTCCTAGTCGGGTTACAGTGACTAAAGAAATATATAATCTCTTTCTTAATGAGAAAATAAATTGAAAAAAGAGTCAAGTAAGCATATAGTTTTCTTGACCACCGATTGTTGGACATCAATACAAAATATTAGTTACCTATGTTTGACTGCTCATTGGGTTGATGATGATTGGAGACTTCAAAAAATAATCATAAGCTTCATTCAAGTGCCTAGTCATAAGGGTGATATGGTTGGAAATGAGTTGATTTCTTGCCTTCAAGACTGGGGAATTGATAAGATATTTTGTGTGACCATTGATAATGCTTCATCTAATGATGTGGCTATTATGAAATTGAAGAGCTGGTTCATGAGAAGAAAAAGGGTCTAATTCTTGGTGGTGAAATGCTCCATATGCGGTGTTGTGCTCATATTCTCAATCTCATAGTTCGCGATGGTTTAAAGGAAATTAATCCTGCTATTACATCTATTCGTAAGGCTGTGAGGTATGTCAGGTCATCTCCAGCATGACTTAAAATATTTCGAGAGAGTTGTAAGGATGTGAATATTGTTTCTCGTGGTTTATTGTGTCTAGATGTGACAACTAGGTAGAACTCAACCTACATGATGTTACAAGCTGCCCTAAAATTTAGAAAGGCATTTGATGTTTTGAAAAGTGATGCAAATTATACAAAACACTTTGAGGAAGATAGACCTAAGGGTAGTACTGAGGATACTTTAGATGGACCACCTACATATGTTGATTGGGACAAAGCAGAGGTATTTGTTGGATTTTTTTCTATGACATGACTTTGAAAATTAGTGGCTCTTTTTATGTTACTTCTAATAATTTCTTTCAGGAATTATGTGAAATTCATGGACAGATGAAAGAATTAGCAAAAGATCCAAGTACTTTGACAGGTTGCATGGCTATTAGTATGAGAAAAAATATGATAAGTATTGGGGTAATCTTGAGAAATGTAATCAAGTGATGCTTATAGCCACAGTTCTCGACCCAAGATGCAAGTTGGAACTGCTTAAAGTTGGATTTGAACTTATTTACGAACCAAAGATTCCAAAAATGTTGTTAAACAAAGTTGAAAACACACTTCATAGGTTGTATGCATGGTATAAGGACATGATCAATCCATCATCAACTTTATCAAATGTGGCTGCACAAAGTAGTAGTACAGACCAATCACAAAATGCAACAGAGACTACTAAGTCTGTGCCCACAATTTTTAAAGCTAAGCTTATGCGGGAATCTGTAGTGGTGAAGAATGATTTGGTTAACAATTTGAATGATCATTGTGAACATTTCAATGATGAGCCATTTGACATATTGTATTGGTGGAAGTTTAATGGACACAAGTACAAGATCGTCTCCTTAATTGCCAAAGATGTGCTGGCGGTCCAAATATCTATAGTTGCTTCTGAGTCTGCATTCTCCACAAGTGGCAGAATTCTTGACTCCTTTAGAAGTTCATTAAGTGCAAAACTAGTGGAGGCATTGATTTGTGCAAAGAGTTGGCTACAAAGTAATAAGGAACCGATAGTGATACGTCAATATTTGGATAAGGTTGAAGCCTTTGATGACTCAAAGAAAGCTTTGGAAGGTAATATTACAAGTAATTTTTATTATCAATTTTTTACAATTTTGTGATGATTGTTCTAATTGCTTACTTTATTTCATTTTCTTATTATTAATGAATGCATTTAATATTATCATCAGAAAATGAGTCGTGTTACAACAGGGAGTGTTGAAGTTGAACCAATAAATATCAATTAACAGGTTTGCCATTGTCTCTCCTGATATGACTTTTAAGTTTGTTAAGAATTCATTGCATAATTTTGTTTACATTGACCTGCAAGGATAATTGTTTATGAGTTATTTGTTGTTGATGGGAAATGCTTTTGCTAGTGAGTGGAAGGGTCAAACTCATAGCCAAGTCCATGAATCATGTTTTTGCTTTTAACAAAAGAATTTGCTATTCTTGCTTTATTTTGATCATCATTAGAATTTAGTACTGAAATCAATAATTTCCAGCTTTTGATATCTTGTTTCGTCGTGCAATGACATTAATGATATATTGTTTTGGCTTTCGATATAACCCGCGGTTTGAAACCGCACCAAACCACAAATAAATGGTTTGGTTTGGTTTGATTTAGGAATTTAAATGGTTTGGTTTGGTTTGGAAAAATCTCAAACCATTTTAAATGGTTTGGTTTTAAATTTGACAAAAAAACCGGCCCAAACTGAACCTTTTACACCTCTAGTTTAAAGATGTTACTGTTTCTCCTGGTCAGGGCATCGACTTTGTTGGTCTTCAAGAGATAAACTTCCTTTACTTAGAAAAGCTCTAAGAATTCCAGTGGTACAATTATTTAGCTTGGAAGCTAGAGTATTCTACTTATTTTGCAAAAGTCTTTTAGTCAAATGCGACTAATGTTCACATAACCAAACATGGAGAAGAACTACTTATTGGTAATGAAAACCTTATCACACCAGTTAGAGGAAAACTCCTGTGGATAACTCCCAACTTAATCTCTAGCATAACTGGGTTACCACATGCCGGTGTCATTTTCGACCCATTCTTTGATCGTCTTGAGGCAACTAAAGTGGTTTACAAGCTACCACATTTAACTAGTCTTAAAGAGCTAAAGCTAGGAGTCAATGACTTAGGTGAAGATGAAAGAATTTTACATGCCATGGTTGCTAGAACTATTAAACCTCGGTGGTAGAAAAGCCGAGGCTACGCCGGAAGATTTGTGGTACACGTGGAAAATCATAACAGAGGGTCAACCTAATCTTTGCCACTCCATAACTACCCAAATAAATTTTGTAGCTGCCGCTAATGGAAGTCAAAATCTTTATTTTGGTATGCTTATTTGTCAAATTATTAAAACAGAAGTTGGACATCTTCATTTTACTAGTGTATCTTCGAAAAAGAACCAATTAGGAAAAGGGAAAATGGGTAAGACCTAAAAGACTTGATGACAGTAATCTGCCTTTAGTAGAGGAAGAATATGTAGAAGAAGAGGAAAGGGAAAATGAAGAAAAAAGGGAAGTAAAAGGGGGAATAGAAATAGAAGGCGTTCCCATACCTTTAGGTAAAAAAAAATCTCCTGACGATCTCCATCTATTAAAGAAAGAACTACGACATTGGAAGGCTGAAATTAGTGAGCGGTTAGATCAATTGCGGGCGGAATTCATTAAATGGTTTTACCGGCTTGATGAAAGGGATACCAAACGTGACAGTGAGTTTCAACATTTCTTTACTCACTATTATAGTCAATTTCCTCCCCCTTAAGACAAAGAACATATTTTATTTTGCTTATGTAACATATATGAATGGCAGGAAGCTTTAGTAAATGCTAACTCTTCCTTTTTGCTCAAGTGCATAACATATGAACAAAAAGAAGTCTCATAACAATTAGAGGCCTAGTTAACATATGTATATATTATTTCCCAAAGAGTGTTTTTATGTTATCCATTAGTTTATCACATTATGCAAGCGAGCAAAGCTTAATTTTCCTTAAAAAAACACTTACTGACATGCTCGAGTTATGACGATCTTGAAGAAATACACAAGAATATGCAGGATGGTGTCAAAACCTAGGCTCTGATACCACCTTAATCTAGATGTGACGCTTACCAAATAAAAATGATATATATAATAAAATCAAAATATAACTTAGTTTATACATTGGAAATAACTGAATCCGGTTATTATTAATATTACTATTTTTTTCTCCCTTTTCTCTTATTTTCTAAAGACGTGTAATCTACAAAATTCAAATGAAGATAAAAGTGATTAAACATAATCAAGAAAGTAAACATATAAAAATGTACAGATAAAGCCGCATGTACTAATGGAGTAGATATGTATAGTAGACAAAACATAGTCTTTCCTATCATTATAAGTCAAAAGCTCCTCTTCATCCTCTATTGGGTCGTCATCAGAAGGTGTGGTCAACTTATATGTCCGAGTAACATGGGTAGTAGTCCAGGTCACATATATTTCAGTCCGATCCTTAGAGAGCTCCACATGTCGGGTGGTTCTGATAATCTCCTTGTCCACTGGTAGAGCCATCTATGGTACAAAGTAAATATGAGACCAAAAGTGCTCAGTAAATATGATAATGTCGCATGTAATCTATGGATAACGGCCCTAGTCTTTGTACAATGTACCAAAGAGCTCAATATAATCACGGCCATAAATAAGCGTGCATACACCTTGTCAGAGGGCTCGTCTTAGTCACTACCACAACTCAGAGCTTTCTCCACGTGTCTATCTTGCCTCAACTCAGCTACTTACCAATCAAATCGAATATAGGCCTGGCCTGTCAAATCAACCGCCGGGTCTCAACCCCATGTCTAGAGTATATACCCGGTCAGTGGTTGCCGAACCTCCAATGCACATAAGGAGTGCACTGCCCCAAATGCACTATGTATATTCGGACAACAATATTAATGGTTGGTGCATTATATAAAGACTTCTTGCATGCATGCTCAACAATCTTAATGCTTTGAATCCATCACGTCGTAATAAACATTTAACATAATCACATGTAAGAAACATATAAACGAGTATTTCACGTTAACTTTATTGTAGATGCAATGATCATAATTACCTTGACCGTTAGTAGCCTGAATAGTTCCTGCACCACCGCGCATTATTATGTTAATAATCTCTAAATCTTATATTAACCAAAGGTATTACAATTAGAAGAGTAGATAATATGTATATCATAACCTATATAATAATCCTAAGTAATCCTAAGAATTCGGAACATTCAGTGACCCAAAAGCTTGATGAATATAATTCTAAAAACTAAAAATGAATAAGATATTCTCATGCATGATGGAACACGACTAGAGAGAAATTAGTAATGGTTTTAGCATTTCGAAATAACAAACGGATTCAAGGTTTTGAAAGAAACATGAGTTACGTCTAACATAATGCATTGCACTTGGTGTCGACCACCAAAACTAGGCAGCCAACTGGAGTCGAGTCGGCTAGCCGGGCATGAAAATTAGCTGGCCACTTGATGCTTCTTGTGTTGGGTTTGTTGTCAAAAATAATCCAAAGTTGAAAAGGAAAAGGAAAGGGAAAGAAGAAGAATCCTAGGAGGAAAAGGAATCCAAATCATAGAAGGATTGTCTTGTCTTCCAAGGAAACGAAGCCTAAAAACGAGATGTTTTCTTCTTCTTTTATACACAAGTGGGACAAGTGAGTTGAGAAAAAAATTAGTGAGTCCAGCACCTTGAAGAGTTTTCGTGTAACTCTTCGTGGTTTGTTCGAAGGGTAGAAAATTAGCTATGGTAAAGCTCGAGGTGCCACTTGGGTCAGGTCAGAGAGTCTTGTGAAGAAAAATAGTAGCCTAGCGTCTTAGGAATTCTTTAATTCTTCGCGGGTTAGGCAAAGGGTAGAAATTGGTAGATGGGGTAAAGCTTGGTATATTTTTCTTGTTATACTTGGGGAATTGGTTTGGCGAGTGAAAATTTTGTATGGTTGTAAGCGACTTTAATCATATAGTAGAAAGCTTTGACAGTCCGTTAAATTTGTATTCGTCTTTTATTTTTCTTGTCTCAATTAAATTCCTTGAACAACGGTCCTGCGGGCGTAATCGGGGAATTTACCTTAATTTCCAATAGTGGTATCAGAGCGTCAGGTTTTGTTCGAGGTGGAGCATAGGAAAAAATGGCGTACGGAGTGGTGAGAATCAAGTTTGACTTGTGGTTAGAACAAGTCTGGAATTTCTTGATTTTGATTGGGCAATTTAAAGCTTTCAAAAGAAAACCTTCTCCTTATTCTAACAAAGTTGCTGGAGCCAGTATGAGCGATAGTGATTGAGAAGATTTATATTTGAAGACTGGAACCAGGATGTGTCTCCATCTAGCCAAGAATGTTCTTGTAAATATTCATAGAATATTTGCTGTGAAGGAACTATGGCGTCAATTTGGAGAGGTGGATCTGGCAAGGGGTTCTTTAAATTTGTTACACCTGGAAAAATTGCCTAGATCTTTGCGAGTTGGTGCAGATACAAAAATTCTCAATGAGATCGTCTGGGGACTGGTGGTTGTTGCAACTTGTTGGCGTTGTAGACTAGCTCACCACGTAAGAAAACATTGTCCAACTGGAGCAGGTTCGGCTACTGTCTGGATTTGGACAATCTGACCCTCTTGGTGTGAGGGCGGTGGAGATGTGCTATGAAGTATGTGAGTACATCCCCATGGCGTGTCGCTAGGTACTATGGTAAAGGATGTGTGTTAATTCTAGCGGTTGTATTTACACATGGGCATTGGTTGGCGTGATGCAGGGTGTGTGGTTGTAGGAATGTCGATGGCTGATGAGCTCTCTGGAAAGCCAATAAGAGAGTTGCACCATAAATATCAGCACGTTTATTTCGACATTGAGCCGATGAAATGCTTGGAATTGTTGTTAATTCTAAGTGGTTATATATACTCATGTGGTGGAGTATGGGACTGTCAGAGTGTGTCAAAGGCTTGCCTGGTAATTTCTCAAGTATTGTGTATAAGACTGGAGAAGATGAAGATTTTGGCTTATTTTGGCAAGGTGGAGATTGTTGGGTTTGTTGCCAAAAATAATCCAAAGTTGAAAAGGAAAAGGAAAGGGAAAGAAGAAGAATCCTAGGAGGAAAGGAATCCAGATCATAGAAGGATTGTCTTGTCTTCCAAGGAAATGAAGCCTATAAATAGAGATGTTTTCTTCTTCTTTTATACACAAGTGGTACAAGTGAGTTGAGAGAAAAATTAGTGAGTCTAGAACCTTGAAGAGTTTTCTTGTAAGTCTTCGTGGTTTGTTCGAAGGGTAAAAAATTAGGTGTGGTAAAACTCGGGGTGTCACTTGGGTCAGGTCAGAGAGTCTTGTGAAGAAAAATAGTAGCCTACCGTCTTGGGATTTCTTTAATTCTTTGCGGGTTAGGCAAAGAGTAAAAATTGGTAGATGCGGTAAAGCTTGGTATATTTTTCTTGTTATACTTGGGGATTTGGTTTGGCGAGTGAAAATTCTGTATGGTTGTAAGCAACTTTAATCATATAGTAGAAAGCTTTGACAGTCCGTTAAATTCGTATTCGTCTTTTATTTTTCTTGTCTCAATTAAATTCCTTGAACAACGGTCCTGCGAGCGTAATCGAGGAATTTACCTTAATTTCCAACAGTGGTATCAGAGCGTCAGGTTTTGTTCGAGGTGGAGCATAGGAAAAAATGGTGTACGGAGTGGTGAGAATCAAGTTTGACTTGTGGTTAGAACAAGTCTGGAATTTCTTGATTTTGATTGGGCAATTTAAAGCTTTCAAAAGAAAACCTTCTCCTTATTCTAACAAAGTTGCTGGAGCCAGTATGAGCGATAGTGCGTCGT
>CAVNYN010287731.1:0-45710 GCA_963692815.1 Nyctanthes arbor-tristis | reverse complement strand
CCCCCCCCCCCCCCCCACAAAAAAAAAAAAAAAAAAAAAAAAGAACACCTGGTACTTTATATCCCAAGGGAGAATCATGTTGAACATTTATGAATCTTGATATGAAATAACTAAATTGGCCGTTTCCTTTTTACCAGTTAAGTGTCACAATTGATGTACCTGGTGAAGAAGTTTACCACTTCCAGCGAAGACTGTTCGGGAAGGTGAACACACCTGCGTGGCTCTGCTCTTAAAATTTGGGCTTTGACTGCTATTTAGTTCTGATTTCTTACAAACTATTCTTTTGCTTGCAAGACAGAGATCGTACCTGATAAATGCAGATTTGACGTGTTATCGACCAAAATCGAAATACGCCTTGCAAAAGCGGAACCAATTAACTGGACATCTCTTGAGTACATCAACGCAGCAGCTGTCCCAGAAAAGATAAATTCACCTGGTGAATCATCTTAATTCTTATCCTTCTCTCAAAATTTCATTTCATGTTCTTTAACATTTTGGCTCTGATGTTTCTTTGAGCGTTTTGGCTGAGCTTAAAAGAAAGCAAGAGTTAATTATAATTTTGAAACATATTTGGTCAACCTACTCCTTATTTTAAGTTAAAACTGGCAAGAATTTAAACTAGTTTAAATTGGTTGGCAAACACATTGTAACTTTTTAACCGCTGGTCATACTTTCAAAAGTAAATGATTCCAAGCTATTGAAACAATCTAATGTTAAAATTTACTGGTTTAATCAGAAGGGATTATGCAAACCAGATTTTTTGTATGTATCTTTTCCTTATTTTAAGTTAAAACTGGCAAGAATTTAAACTAGTTAAAATTGGTTGGAAAACACATTGTAACTTTTTAAACGCTGGTCATACTTTCAAAAGTAAATTATTCCAAGCTATTGAAACAATCTAATGTTAAAATTTACTGGTTTAGTCAGAAGGGATTATGCAAACCAGATTCGTTATATGTATCTTTTTTACAAGTTGCTTATTTGTTCTTTCATGAACAGTGTCAAAACCTAAGCCTACATATCCGTCTACTAAAAAAAGAACAGATTGGGACAAATTGGAGGCTGCAGTGAAGAAAGAGGTCGTTTGATTTTGCCCGTTTTAATTGAGAATATCAACTTCTACTTTTGATTACTCTCTGATGTATATATATATAGATTGTTATATATATATATATATATATATAGATTGTTTACCTTTCTAGTTTGTTAAGTCCACAATCAATTTTTGCCCCTTCCCCAGGAAAAGGATGAGAAACTAGATGGTGATGCGGCTTTAAACAAATTTTTCAGAGACATATACCAAAATGCTGACGAGGACATGAGAAGAGCCATGAACAAATCTTTTGTGAGATTCTTTATTTATTTATCATTTTTCACCTTTTCAGCCATGAAAATATCTCTTCTGCAATAATAATGATGATGATGATGATGATGATGATGATAATGATGATAATAATAAGATCAATGGATACTAGACCAATTTTCAACTACCTTACCTATGGGGTCTATGATGCATCATCTATTGTGATTTAGGAGGAAAAAGAAACAGTAGTGGAAAATATTTTTTTCATTTGATAAATGCTGATTGAGAAATGGTTATGGTAGGTTGAGTCGAACGGTGCTGTCCTGTCGACTGACTGGAAAGATGTTGGTTCAAAAGAGGTAGTGGGTAGCCCACCTGACGGTATGGAGCTGAAGAAATGGTAGAATTCTGAGTCTTAATGGACATGTTGAGTGTTTTCTCTATTCTTTCTTGGCCATAATTTTCTCTTCTTAGAACCATAGTCTTGTCAAGTTACAATCTGTTCGTGTATTTTGTTTATTATATCAATGTGCAACAAATAGCTGATCTTCAATATATATATATATATATATTTTTTTTGCTTTTGCCCTCCAATTTTCCCGTGTCTTCAATGTATTTTGATTTAAACCAAATGAGTTTTGTCTTAGAAAATTTGCATTTTCATCCCCAGCACTGCAAGTTCGACTTAAAATGTAAGTAAGCAAGTGGAAGATTTGCCATGTTCTTTTCATGCTTTATCTCCTTTGACTTTTTGCTCGATAGAATTTGCTATCAAAAAATTTTTAGTATGTGACGCATCGTACATTTGGTGTGCATCAACATCACGAATTTTTTTTTTAAAAAAAGAAAAAATCGAAAGGGACTTGTTGGATGCACGCAATATGTGCTGATCGTATTATAGTGTGTACTATCCTTGTACACTAGAAATTTTTGGTTATGTCCGTTGTATGCTCAACTCCATTTATGAAATTCAACATCTCCTTTATAAATCATAGGTGACCACACGAGCTGTTATATTCAACGGTATCCCACACATAAAATTGATTTAAGATCACAAAGTGCAAAATTTGAGCCAAAGTATATCGATGGTGGCAACGGAAAGTAAGAAATACGAGAGTGAATAAGCTTTCACTATCTTGAAATGGTTGAAAAGCGCAAAACAAAGAGCGCTTGAAGCACTACTGAGTACTGTCCATCAGCATAGGTATATGCGTACAAGAAAAAATAATCCAGAACTTAGAGGCTTTAGTTTGTTACTTACTAGTTTGGTATCATTGGAGTACTAGAATTTTTTTTTTCATACATACACGACACTTTGCACCCCAAGAAGTATATACTAATATGAATAATAATAAATAAATTAATAAAACAAAGAAAGTACATGCATAAAGAATATTAGTAGAACAAAGAACATACATGGCCTGCAAAGGAGTCTTATCTCACTCTACGCACACATATGTGTGTGTAGAGAGAGAGAGAGAGAGAGAGGATGATGTATGGATCACTGGCATGATAAATCTTGAATCTCTTGGCTGGACAAATTAAGAGTCATGCTACAGTTCATCCCCGCAGTTCTTTGCCGTTTGATGATCTTCAAAAGTCGCACTTCACCTCTCAACTTTGCATGACTGTTCAATTTCACCAATCTTGACTCAATATCTCTGCTCAAATTCAAATTACCATTTACTCTTTTTAATAACTCACCGTTGGCCCTTACTTGCATACTCACATTCATTCTCTTCCTGCCTCTAATCTCAACCCGCCTCCCACAAATATTTCCATCCCCGATCGTTACATTTCCGTACAACAACGTCGTGTTGCTGTCCGGAAACTCGAAGGGCCCAAAATTCTGGTTTTTAACTTGAAGTTCGGCATGCATAGTCGTGTTTAGTGAAGCCATAGGGGTTGATGCGTAGTGAAGATTTCGTACTGTGATGTGAGATATTCGGAGTTGAAGGGACGTGTTGTTCCGCAGCACGACGAGACCGAAAACCAAGAGAATTATGCTCATAAGCACGAGTGTGATCATGATGTAAACCAAACATTTGCTGCTCTTTTGCTGGTTTTTTCTTGGTGGGTTTTGGGACTTGTCGTTGGTTAACGGATTTTTCCGGCTTTCTTCATTGACATCCATGTTGATGGAGAGAGATTTTGGGGGAACGTATAATTTCTTTAGCTAGGGGGTTTATTAGAGAGAAATCGAGGGAATGAACAATAAATAATAAAGGGCTATGAATTGCAACTTCTAAAATGATCTTCAGGCGTATGCGTGTTTAAGAAGTAACGGTTGAGTTTGGGATAATGGTATTATTACTTAAATTAAACACCGTTAATTAATAAACGCGTTTTTTTTTATTCGTTGGATATGCGACTTGAGTGGGCGTCAATGTTGGATATTACAAGTTGATTTTTTAGGTCTAAGAGGGGATGTTATTTTCATTGTATTTAATCAAATGGTCCATGTGAGATTAATTGAACAAGTGTGACATCTCATGTATATACATAATACCCATAAGTTTTCCCTTGTTTTGTTCAACGCACAAGGCTTATCAATTTCTCGATATATGTGATACTATTAAGAAGCATTAATTAGTGAAGACAACGGCGAGGTTCGAGCAACTCTCTTAGGTTTCTAGAGAACTTTTCAATGCAAACTTCAACCAGCTTCGATTTCTTGTTGTCGGCTTTAAAACTGAAGGAACTACTCGCTAAGAATTTCATGACGTGTCAAATTTTGATTGGTAAAAACAATATGAGATATGCTATTTTAAACGGTTAATTGGCACTAACTAACACTAACGTTTTATATTATTGTGCGATCTAACTCTAACTTTTGAAACTTGGCAATTTTAACTTCAAATCCCACCATTTTGGTACAGTCTAACCTTTTTAACGTAAAAAAATTATAATACCCTTAAATTTTAATTGAAATAAAAATTGATAAATGACAAATAGGTAAAAATTTAAAAAAACATATCTTTGTTATATTTAAAAAAAAATTAAATTAATGAGAATTTAGGGATGAGAGTGAGTTGGATTAAAACACGGTCTGAAACACGATGAATGCATGCTGTAATTTATGCTAAGCATTTTGTTTTACTTTATACGCTCACCCTTTGTCATGGCTAGTTTCTCACAATACTAAAGTTAGATGGTCAATATATCGGTTTGACTCTAAATCTCAAGTAACTATGCCTATTGACACGGTAACGGACTACAGAAGTCGAAATGAGAGTGGGGTTTTATTGAATGTTGATGATCGATCGAGCATTGTGTTTTGGACGTGACATGACAAATTTTACATTTTCAAATGTTCTGGGGCCAAAAGCGTGTTTAGAGGACTTTGACTAAGAAGGTTCCTTTATGTTAATTTTATACAGCATTTTGAAAGTTATAAGACTTAGTATTTTATCTTAAAAGATCAACTTACTAAGAATAGTAGCTCAAGAGTTTATATATTAGTTTATATTTTTATATTTAATCGATGTGAAATTCATGCCTTAACATTCTCCTTAAGGTGGTGGCTCGTTGAAGCAGGCTAATCTTGAAATCCGTGTACTCATGATGAGAACCACGTTGGAACAGCGCCAACGAAACCCACAACAATTTGATCCGTTGCCCAGGAAAGCTAAAATCGTATAGGATTTAATCTTAAACCCAAACATCAAGACTTACGAACTTAGAGTATATTAAACTCTAAACCCAATAAGACACGGAAGAGATTGATTGTCTTGAACACCCAAAAAAGATTATCTCTTGTAGAGTTCGAAAAGTTCTAAGAAGAACAATGAAAGAAAAGATAATTTTCCTCACAAGAAATTGTATTAATATCAATGATGAAATTTGTGTATTGTTTTCAATGTAGAAGGGGTATATATAATAATAAAATAAACATATCCTAGCTAAAATATAATTAAGGAATAAAAATAAAAGAAAATAAACTTATCATAACTAGAACACGAAAAGTCTAGCATATTCCATGTAAAAATCAACTAACTTTAAATCTACAACGTAGGCCCGTATAATTATTAGCCTTCCTCCAAGTTGGTTTTCAAATCCTCTTCTTGAGTATTTTGACACTCCAACTCTAAAATCCTGCTTAGTTGACACTCGACTTTAATTAGATTAATTGTTTTAAATTCTTTCTCTTCCATTTCAATGTCTGGACTTGTCGCTTATTCTACTTGAACTTTATTCCATAACTTTTGTACAAGTCCCGCCATTGAAATTTGGATTTATTTTGCCATTAAGTGTGTAATTGGACCGTCCGGTACTTGAATCAAATTTTGGCCGCCAGGATTCTCATCATCCCCTCCCTCTTGAAAAGGATTCGCCCTCGAATCATCACTTGCATCATAAGGGGATAAATCAGAAATATTAAATGTAGCATGTACGTTATACTCACCTAATAGATCAAGCTTATAGGCATTAACATTAATTTGCTCAATAATTTGGAATAGACCATCTTCACGAGGCTGCAATTTAGATTTTCTTTCAGTAAGGAACCTATCAAGCCCCTCGTTAATTCATGGATTTACATATTATATTTGTGTAATCAAATACGGAAGCGTTTAAAATACAAATTTCAAACTCTTGATTTAGCGAGGAACGAGACTTGTCAATCAATTACGTTTTATTCCTTAGACGAGATGGTGTTGAAGGAAATGTGTTTACATACTTGAGCTAGATTAATTCTATATCATGTGAATCACTCTTCATGTTTAATATATAGGAAAGAACAAGACATACACTAAATGAAAGCTGCTTTATATATTATAACCGAACACAAGCTTGGGAGGCCTTTACGTGTGAAAATAAGACTCTCAATCTTTTTGCAAAAGCTTCATCTATATTGATCCCATACAAGTCAAACTTTATTTAAGTTTCCATATCTATACTAGGCTTACTTCTATTATTACCTCTTTAAAAATTATTCTATTAAACTTTATTTAAGTTTCCATATCTATATTGATCCCATACAAGTCAAACTTTATTTAAGTTTCCATATCTATACTAGGCTTACTTCTATTATTACCTCTTTAAAAATTATTTTATTAAACAAGAAACATAGGCCTATCTCTTGTAATCTTATTATAATGCAAAAGATGGAGAGTGTAGGAACAAAAGATCCTAAACTCATAAGTGGTTCCCAAGTACATTACAAATATTGGTTCATCTTTATAATAGGCCCAAGCATCCGTCTCGACTACATGCATAATCTTGCTCCCATCGTGAGATAGCCTCTACTCCTTGGCTTGCTTTTCGTGTATCCTTCGATTGATCATCTACAAAGTGTTAAATACATACAAAGTGAGTATAAAATACCCCGTGAGTAATACATTATTTTGGTTTACAAAAGGGTTATAAAAATCATTCCATGTTACAATCTTAAGAACATTAAGATGCACAAACCTTTTGAATACATTATATGGCCCAAATACTAGAAGTTCCTACTACCCATGACGCCTTATTGCCTTTCAAATACCAATATGGTAGTGGCAACACAATAGATTCATAACAATTTCCAGTTAACTTTTGCCGGATTTTCAATCTTCCATTAGTCCGTAACAATTAACATGGATCAAATCAAAGCAAAAAATACAAAATTGGTAGAGGGACTCTAGCAAATCTTATGCAAGAAAACATTTTTTTTTTCAATATCCAAAACACATACCTTTGTTTGAAACTTACTTGAAACTTATGTATGCAAGTAAAGTAAATTAATGACTTACTCACTTTGGCTTCTTATGTCTTTAAAGTTGAGTGAATGTTAGTGAGTGACAAAACACCTTCAATTCCTTAGTATATCCAGGCAAAATAGCCTTTAGAATGTAAGTTCTATATGTATATGAAATATGCTTTGTTTGAAGAGATAAAAGAGGGCTTTTGAAGGTATTTTGAAAGTGTTTAAAACTATGCACAATTTATGGACAAATTTTTCCTACTTGTTTTCTAAAGTCTTTAAGTTCCACTAATGAAAAAGCTCCCACTTGTCCTATAACAATGAGTCAACTTGAATATATGAGAATTCTTCTTAGTAAATCAATATGACAATTGTGGGTTGTGGATTCAATTCATGTGAGAAGAGCCTATTGAATACAAATGTCTTAGTTTTTTCCCTTTTATTTCTTAGTAAACCCCTTTACCCATTGAACTCTATAATTATGTCTTTGTATTTTCGACTATACTAGTGAGACATCACATTTTTACTTTAAGCATTTTTTCGGTCTCAAACTTTATTATCTGATTAAGTTTAGTCTTCTTTTAGCAATTTTTCGTAACCGATGGAGTAATTGACATACATTCGAGTAATCATCAAACAAATAAAATGTCTTCAAATTCTTATAAAATGTCTCGACTAATCATCTAATTATAAGATTTATTCATCGATTACTTATAGTTAAATGTTAAAACCAATTATTATTCCTAAGATGCCACTATTAACGTAGAGAAGTACTCGGAGTGTTACATAACCGATCATTTCACAAGTGTAGCCATACCCACTCTCCTGGTTCAAAAATAACCTGTTTTTTTTACTTTATTGCCTTGGGTGGCAAAATGCTCATTCCTTTTTCCAATTTGAAGTTTAACTTTTTCATGAAGAGACTTTACCATTTCGACTTTATATTTGTCATCTAAGCTCCCTCATTCATTCAGAGATAAAGGAATCAAATCCATAAGAGTTAGTGGATTAAAATCATAAACAACTTTAAAAGGAGAAAATTCAGTAGTAGCATGAACACTTCTATTTTAAGCAAATTCAATAAAAAGTAGGCTCTCTTCCCAACTCTTTAAATTCTTTTTAATGACAATATGTAAAAGTTGTGTTACGGTTCTATTTACCACTTCAGTTTGTCCATCAGTCTGCAGATGACAAGTAGTTGAAAACAAAAGTTTAGTTCCCATCTTACCCCACAACACTTTCTAAAAGTGACTAAGAAACTTAACATTTCCATCTGATACTATACCCCTATGGGCCCCATGAAGAAGCACTAGTTCTCCAAAGAATATGTCAGCTATATGTGAGGCATCATCTGTTTTATGACGAGGAATAAAATATGTCATTTAGTAACCTATTAACCACTACAAAAATTGAATCATGACCCTTCTTAGACCTATGAAATCCTAAAACAAAATCCATTGAAATTTCAATTCAAGGTTCACTAAGAACGGGTAATTGTGTGTACAAGTCTTGAGGTAAAACCTTAGATTTAGTTTTTTTACAAGTCACACATTTAGAACATATTCTTTCTACATTGCGTCTCATTTTTGGCCAAAAGAAATATTCTTGCAATATGTTTAAAGTTCTTCTCACCCCAAAATATCCCATTAAACTTTCCTCATGAGCTTTTCTCATCAACAACTCTCGTATAGGACAAATGGGCACACAAAGTTTACTCTCTCGAAACAAAAACCCATCACGCCTATAAAATTTATCAAAAGCCCTCTTTTTCACAAGCACTAAATGTATTTGTAAAGTCAAGATCTTTACCATATAATTCTTTAAGACATTCAAAACCCAAAAACCTTGGATTCAAAGTAATAATAAGTGCATACCTTCTTGACAATGCATCAGCCACAATATTTTCTTTATCTTGTTTATACTTGATGATATACGGGAGGTTTCAATGAACTCCATCCACTTGGCATGTTGTTTGCTCAACTTACCTTGCTTCTTTAAGTGCTTTAATGACTCATTATCTGTGTGAATCACAAACTCCTTCGGCCATAAATAATGTTGCCAAGTCTCCAATGATCTTACCAATGCATTGAATTATTTGTCATATGTTAGATAATTTAGGACAACCCTATTGAGTTTTTCACTGAAATATGTTATTGGTCTCCTTTCCTGTATTAAAATTGTTCCAATACCTATCCCTGAGACATTATACTCAATTTCAAAAGTTTTATTAAAGTTAGGTAATGCTAAAACATGTGCAGAACATAACCTATCTTTAATAGTATTAAAAACAATTTCTTGATCTTCGACCAATTTAAATCCAACATTCTTTTTCACAATCTCAATAAGTAGTGCAACTAGTGTGCTAAATCTTTAAAAAAACGACGATAAAAACTAGTTAAACCATAAAAGCTCCTCACATCGGTGATGCTTTTATGAGTAGACCACTCCTTGATAGCCTTGACTTTTTCCTCATCTACCTCAATACATTTAACACTAACTGCATAGCCAAGAAAAATAATTTTTTCCATGCAAAAATGATATTTATTAAGGTTAGCATATAATTTCTCATCTCTCAAGACGACAAGCACGCATCTTAGATGTTCAACACGATCCTTAAAAGTTTTACAATAAATTAAAATGTCACCAAAATAAATTACAACAAACTCGCCTATAAATGCACGCAAAACATGATTCATTAATCTCATAAAGGTGCTATGTGCATTAGTAAGACCAAAAGACATAACCAACCATTCATATAAATCATATTTAGTCTTAAAGGCAGTTTTCTATTCATCACCTTCTTTCATTCTTATTTGATGATATCCACTTCTCAAATCAATTTTACTAAAAATACAAGACTCATGCAATTCATCTAACATATCGTTTAACTTAGGTAAAGGATGTCGATACTTCACCGTGAAATTATTAACATCTCGATAGTTAACACACATCCTATATGTCCCATCTTTCGTAGAAACAAGTATCACGAGAACTGCACAAGGATTCATGCTTTCCTTCACGTATCTTTTGCTCATCAATTCCTCCACTTACCTTTGAAACTTCTTTGTTTCCTCAGGATTACTTCTATAAGCTGGTATATTTGGGATAACTGCTTCAAGAATAAGGTCTATTTGATGTTCAATACCTCTAATGAGTGGAAGCCCACTTAGCATATCTTCGGGAAGGACGTCTTCAAATTCTTTCAACAAAGAAGTAGCCAAATTGGAGACGGATTTGTGAGATTCATCAAGGGCAATAAGTGACTCCTTATATACCAACAAAAGCATTTGCTGGTTCTCTCCAATAGCTTTCTTAACATCACCACTCTTTGCATAAAAACACACTTTTTTCTTGCCTTCACTCTTTTCTCTCCTTTTCTTTTCATTCTCATCCTCACTTTTTTTTTTTTAACTTTCCTTTTTACCATCACTTTTATTTTCACTTTTGCTCTCTTTTTTTTTCTCTAGTTTCTCTTTCCTCAACCTCTCTTTTGAGTTTCATTTGTTCTTTATAAACTTTAATTGGACTCAAAGGTAAAAGTACAAGAAGTTTTCCATCCTTTTGAAAGTTGTACCGGTTTTTATGCCTATCATGTATTGCTTTCTTATCATATTGCCATGGTTTCCCCAAAAAAGTATGAGTAGCATGTATAGGAACAATATCACACAATACCTTATCATGATAGGTGTCTATGTTAAAACTAATAAGAACCTGCTTGTTTACCTTTATTTCCCCACGATCACTCAACCGCTGCAACTTATAAGGGTTTTGATGCTTCAATACTGGTAATCCCCACTTTTTCACAATATTTATACTAGCTACATTGGTGCAACTCCCTCCATCTATGATGATGCTACACGCCTTATCATCCGCATTGCAATGAAAAATATTCTCTCTTTGTTGCTCTGTGTCACTCATATTAACCTGAGTATTAAGAGCTCTTCTCGTGACTAAAGTTTTGGTGGACTAACAGCTCCTTCCACATATTATTTTTCACTGTCACTCTCCTCACTATCCTGCTCCTTGTTAACAACTTCCTCATCTTTGGAAAATCGTTCGCCATTGATTATAAACATCTTTCTCTTATTTGGACATTCAGATACAAAATGTTCACGCCCCTTACACTTGAAACATTCAATGTCTTTACTCCTGTTATATGTGGACTCAGTTTGAAGCTTACTTTTATTAAACCCAACTTCTTTTCCCGTAGATGATTCATCCCTTACTTTTGTAGTAGTCTGATTATTCCTCTTATTATTCCACTTTGGTTTTCAAGAAGAACTAGTTCGTGAAGGATATTTATTTTGTCTTTTCCTTTTTAATTGTCTTTCCACCTTTATAGTCTTATGTACTAACTCCTCTATATCTATATAATTTTGTAACTCCATAAGATCAGCTATGTCCCTATTCAACCTACTCAAAAACCGTGTCATGGTGGCTTCCATAGCCTCCTGAATGTTAGCCCTTATGATTACTTTCTCTAACTCTTTGTGATAATCTTTTACACTTCTTTCCTCTTAAGTAAGAGTTTACAACTTTGGTATAAACTCCGATAATGATGATTAGCCACAAACCTCTTTCTTGTAATGCTTTTCAACTCATCTCATGTCTCTATACTCCTCTCTAGATTTCTTCTCCTGCTAACCACCACTTGTTTCCACCAAACCAAGGCATAGTCAGTAAATTCTACAGCCGCTAATTTCACCTTCTTTTCTTCAGAATAACTGTGACACTCAAAAACTAACTCCACCTTTTACTCCGACTCTAAATAAGCCTCCAGGTCACTTTTACCCTAAAAAGATGGAATTTTCATTTTGATGCTCCTAATATTCTCATCTACTCTATCACGAACCCGACGATCTCTTCTATTTCCCCAATCTTCTCTTTGCCTCTCAAGACCCAGTTGTCTTCACTACCCCAATTACTATTCAAATCTTCCTCCTGTTCATTCATAGCCTCTCGCCTATTTGTCTCTCTTTCATTATTACGAGCCCTTTGTTGGGGTTCCTCCCTCCTTGCTTCAAGCATTTCTAACCTTGCAGTGACATCTCTAAGTACCTCCATTACTTGATTATTTTTTCTTACATTAGTGTTATTTGTAGACATGATGTGTATGTGTACAAGTGTCCTCATAATAATTTTCACTTGTATATCTCTCAAATTAGGCTTTTAACAGATAATATGCTCACTCACTCTTGCCTTTTTCCACTCAATTTCTTTTCTCCAAGCTTTCTAAAGAACATAACCAACTAAACTTGAGAAGGTTATTTTCTGTGATGCTCAATACAACCAATCAAGGAGAAGGAAACAATTGAAGATGATGGAATAAGACCCAATAGCAAGTGGAATTTGTTTGCTTGCTACTAGCAACGGGAAATTAGAATAAGGTGTAAGAATTAATTATCCTAGGATAAGATATAACTAATAAAGGATTTTGGATTTTTTTCCCCAAAAGCACACGCTACCAAAGAATGAATTTTCTCTCTCTCTCTTCTCCCCCCTCCCCCCCAAAACAAAAGCTTTCACTTTAGGGCAAAAGCAAAGAGAATATATATATATATATATATATATATAAATACGACACGAGACACGGTAGAAAGTCGTGGAAACAAGAATTTTTTTCTCTTTTTTTTTTTTTTGAAGTATCAAAGGATTAGAAGAACGAATGATTACGAAGAATGGAATGACTAGGAAAATAAGAATAAGATAGATTATTCGATTTTAGAGCCAAGCTTTGATACCAACTGATGAGAACCACGTTAGAACAGCGCCAATGAAACCTACAACAGATTGATCTGTTACCCAAAAAAGCTAAAATCGTGTAAGATTTAAGTTTAGACTCAAACCTCACGACTTACGAACTTAGAATATATTAAACCTAAACCCAATAATATGTGGAAGAAAGAACCCTTGATTGATTGACTCAAACACCCAAGAAAGATTATCTTTTGTAGAGTTCGAAAAGTTCTAAGAAGAACAAATGAAGAAAATAAAATTTTCCTCACAAGAAATTGTATTAATCTCAATGATGAAAGTTGTGTATTGTTTTCAATGTAGAAGGGGTTTATATAATAGTAAAATAAACCTATTTTAGTTAGAATCTAATTAAGGAATAAAAATAAAAGAAAATAAACCTATCCTAACTAGAATACGAAAAGTCTAGTATATTCCATGTAAAAATCAATCAACTCTAAATTTACATCGTAGGCCCGTATATTTATTAGCCTTCCTCCAAGTTAGTCTAAAAAATTCTCTTTTTGAGTATTTTGACACTCCAACTCCAAAGTCCTGCTTAGTTGACACTCGACTTCAATTAGATTAATTGTTTTAGATTATTTCTCCTCCATTTCAATGTCTAAACTTGTCGCTTCTTCTACTTGAACTTTATTCCATAACTTTTGTACAAGTCCCGTTATTGAAACTTGAATTTGTTTTGCCTTTGAGTGTGTAATTGGATTGTCCGGTATTTGAATCAAATTTCGGCCACCAGGATTCTCATCAACTCATTTGAGTCTTAACCGAATCGAATTGCTTGTTTGAGCTTGATGGGCTCTGATACCATATTAAGACTTAGGGTTTCATCTTAAAATGTCAACATGTTAAAAGGAGTAGCTCAAGAACTTATATGTTGGTTTATATTTTTATATTTAATCGACGTGTGATTCATCCCTTAACAGTAGTTAAATGGGTACAAGTTGTGGTTCGAGTTGTGTTCTAGTAGTTACAATACTTGCATCCAGACCAGAGATCTCATGTTCGAATCGCATACGTCTCTCCTCAAATTTCTCTTCCCTTCTTTCTATCCCATGTATAAAAAAATGTGAGTACAAATTGATATTTATGCACAATTACTTGTTTAATTTAAAGACATTTATATAGGAAATATCAAATACCAGATATTGGGAATTAAGGTAAATTCCCTGATTACGCTTGTAGGATCGTTGTTTAAGGCATTTAATGAGATAAAGAAAAATAAAAGAACGAAGACAAATTTACAGACTATCAAAGCTTTTCACTATATGATTCTAGTCGCTATAGATATATAAAATTTCACTCACCAACCCGCAACCCTCAAGTATTACAAGAAAAATATAATAAGTTTTACTGCATCTACCAATTTCTATCTTTTGCCCAATTCATAAAGAATATAAGAAATCCCAAGATGCTAGGCTATTATTTTTCTTCACAAGACTCTGACCACACCCAAGTGACACTGAAAAAATCACCTCGAGCTTTATCACATCTAATTTTCTATCCTTTGAAAAAACCACAAAGAGGTACAAGAAAATTCTTCAAGATGCTAGGTTTATCAATTTTTCCCTCAATTCACTTGTATGACTTATGCATAAAATAAGAAGAAAACCCTATATTTATAGAACATGTAAACTTAGAAGATAAGAAAAAACCTTTTAGGATTTAGATTCCTTTTTCTTCGAAAACTTTTCTTCTTTTCATTTTCAACTTGGGCTATGCTACATAGATAAAACAACTTACAAAAAATCTAATAAAACTAACACATGACACCATCTTTTTTTTAACACATCACTTCACTTTTATATCAATGCCAATCACACAAGTCACATGTCAATTTTGTCAAACTTTTTGTTATTTACTTTGTCCAATTAGAATTATTTTTTCAACTTTGAATTATTTTTGACAACAAACTTAACACTTGTGATGTGAAATGTCATAAGTATATCATTCTCCCTCCTCAAATCATATCAATGACTTATTGACAATATGTCACCGCGATTAATAAACAATGCTCGATTATGCAGGGGTACTTCAACTTTGTTCATACTTGAGTTAGATGAAAAATGTCCAAGTGTTCAATACTTTAGTAGGGATGGCCAAAATGAAGATATATTTGTCTATAGTAAAGAATATAATAAAATCAAAATTTACATATAAAGTCGGTTCCACTTCTAGAAGATAAAAATGAATTTTTGCATGTAAAACAGTAAAACTTGCGTACAAATCCCGACTTCCATTCTGACACTATACATCAGGCACGCTATTGCACAATATAGCTTATGTGGCGTGCATATAGTGTGCATCAATACACACCACATGGACTATATGACGCCATAATATACCACACGTATGGTGTTAGATCAAAATTATACAAATTAGTATAATGCCCATGCGTTGCACGGGTAGAAAGAAATAATAAAAATATATCTATTTGACAGTTGCATAATAAATAAATATTTGTATCTTTATAAAAAATTAAAAAAAATTAAGTATACATTAATTGAATATATAAGACCAATGATCAAATATTTAAAGGAGAAAATTTAATGAAATCAATCTATAGTTATAATATATAAGTTATGCATTTGGTTTTTCACGATTATATATATATACATTCATGTCTACGACCACAAACACTCACACCTTCACAGCTCTTCTAGCACTCTTCAATAAATATTAGTAAGGCTTAAAAATACACCGATCATCTTCCATCAAGAGCCAATAATCATTCATTAAGAGGCAATTAAATATCATCTCCCTACTTGAATCAAATTTTATTAATCAAAAATACAAATATCTATATATTGTAGCTTACAAACAAAAAAGATTGTATCAAAATTCATCAACTGTATTAAAATATCATAGTCACAAAAGAAACTGAGAAGGGAAAGTTAGATACGAATATGGAATAAAAAAAATTAATAAAAAACTTGCCATAAATCAAACTTTTACAGTATGAAAGACTCACCGCAAGAGTGACAGTAGAGTAAATGAACAGAAAAAAATAATATCATTTAAGTATCTTTATATATTAATAAATTCTGCCGAACGAGTGAACTAAAACATCCTCAAAAGCTGTAAATACTTGAACAAATTACAAGGTTTTGGATTTTGTGTTGTCATACATGGTAGACAAGCTAACAATTGCTGGGCCGTCACGCCGCTATTTTGGACCGTTTATGGATGGATGCCTTCAACTTTTTGTGGCTTTGTTAAGTTTGTTCCAAACGTGTTTTAATATATATAACACTATTAGTATATTGCGTACATTGATAAGTGAAATTAAAGACAAGTAAGGATGTTTGTGAATTTGGTATCTGGGCACCCATAGTGCTGGTAGCAGTATTCTGTGTTAAAAATATATGTTGGGCTATCAAATTCGAAAGATGACAAGATATGTATAGATGTTGGGCCCTGGGGGCTTGTCTATATATATAAAAATTTTGTATATATTCTAACTAATTAAATCCTGATGATGTGAGGGTAGTTTCATTATTTAGAAGAGAACTCTTAGATGTAACTAGCATCAGAGTAACCGTCCACTCTAAAAGATCAGGTGATAATGAGACGAGAAAATGATTTATTTCTTGAAGCCTAAGCATTGAATCCTCTCAAAAAACAAATATAAGCCATGTGAGAGTAAATTGGAAGGTTGCGATTAGGTTTGGCAACGCCGTGAATAAATGAGCAGAGCTACTGAATTATTTCACGTGTTGATGGATTTTTAATTCTCACTCACTTAACCAATGCAAGATTCTCTTCTTAGGCTATCCATCATGTTAAGATTAAAATATATTCTCCAACCAAACGAGTAAAATAAATTTTATTTTCAAGATGAGCAAAAGCATTACTTTATCTTGGGTTGTGCTTATAAGTAAAAGATTCTTGAGATATATCCAAACACGAATACGTTCATCCATGTCAACAGAGGCCGTAATGAAATGGTCAAAAGCTCAAAAAGAGATTAACTTTAGGGGCTAGCTATGCTTTTTTGTACAAATAAAGACAAATTCATAAATGGCATTTAGTTACATCAACCATTTTATGTAAATTCTTATTTACTATGGTTTGGTGAAAGTGAAACTGATCCTCTACTCATCTATTGGGTGGGTTGTGGGGAGAAAGAAAGAAAGAAGAAAGCAATATTAAAATGTAGAGGAACGGCATTGCTTTGCGGTTGGTGGACTGGTCAGAGACCGCGCTGGAGTTGTGCTTGGGGTTTTCGCTGCTCAGTGGAAAGGCACGCCTCGGGTTGAAGATGCAGAGGGAATGGCACTCCTTTTGGGACTGATTTTTGCTAGGGATCACGGTTTTCTGGTGGATTTTGTCGAATCCGATTGCATCCATTTGGTGCAAAGTCTAACTGATTTTGGCGATTTTTTCCCAAACGCGGCTCTCTTAGGCGATTTTGATCAAGATTCTCTATCTCCAAACGCGGCTCTCTTAGGCGATTTTGAGATTCTCTTTCCTGATCTTTTAGTGGCAATTGGACTCATTGTATCCCTTGGTTCATTGACTCGTCAATTTGTCGAGACTTAATCAATTAATGATATTTCCATTTCAAAAAAAAATGTAGCTTGTCTGTCAAACAAGAAATAGCCATTCCTAGAGAAGCACACGTCAAAATCAAAAGGCTCGAAATGTAACTACTTATAATACGAGAAAGTTGTAAATGTGTGAAACCAACTTGGAATAATCTTTCGTGATTAATATATGAAAGTTTTATGAGAAAAAAATCCAAAGTGCAGACAGGCCAACCAAAATCTTCTCTCATTTTCACAAAAGAGAAATGCTTTAATAAAGTACAAATATATTATTATATGTAATAAGGTCTAATCACTCGTTGCCTGCTACTTTAAGGACATGTTTAAATTACCTGACAAATATCCAGTCCCAAATTTCTAATTATTGTAGATTATGACTTCCAAATTTTATTGTAATTCACTTCTTTTAATTTGATAATTATTAATTACAGATTTTCAAACATCTATTTACAAAGTTATGATAGAATCAAACACTCCTTTAAATATTTAATAACCATTTTCAATAAATAAATTGAAAATGCACTATATACAACCCAAGGAGGAGTAATAATTAATTAATTAATTAATGCATAATAATAACAACTCATTGCCGGGGGTATTTGCAAAGTTTGAATGAGTCAAAATAAAGCCAGAAATTCAGAAGCGGGAAGACCATGCCCCTACTAAATACTAGTCTACTAGTAGGAGTTTGACTTTGACCTACTCGGTAAATATTTATTTACTTTTATATATAGTACATATTTTATTTACCATAATAATTAACTGCTTAAACTCTTCTTTTTGGCTTCGTCTGAAGATTCTGCAGACATTATTACTGACTTCTCATGTGATGGATCACTCGCTGAACGATGTAAAACGAACCCTGCTGCTTCTACTTCTGAAATTAACCCCAACCAATTAATGTTTTAAAAAAAAAAGATGGAAATAAACAGTGATTTTCACTGTAAATTTTAGTAAATTATTATTACCTCTAGAGGCATTGAAGGATCTCTTGCAGTGCAAAATGGCGCCTTGAATCCCATCCTGCTGCTGCAGTAGCGAGTCATCCCGTCGGCTTGACGACATATTCGCCGTCGGATCAGGAGGCGCAGCCGCGGCTACTTCTGGCCTGTTTTTGCCCAGGTGTTTAAGCACCACTTTCAGTCCTGCCTGTAAATTGATGTTCCCCTGTTTCTGACTCTTCACGGTACTCAACGGCGCCACACTTTCCGACACCTCCACCACAGGCTCTGCTGCTTTTTCAGCCGCCGTAGACGGCGGAGCTTGTGTTGCAGTAGTACCAGCTTTGGTTTCTCCTCCGGGAAAGCTTAAGTGGCCAGAAATCTTCAGTTTCTCCCCGTAACGCTTTGAAACGCGGACGTATAACGGCTTCACCATTTTCAGATACTTCTGAACTGTCTCTTTGCTTAACTTCTTCTCAGAATTTGAATCTGAATCGTCCGCTTCATTTTTCTGTACTCTGCCATTGTTACCTTTGGAGCTGGTGTCTCTCGTGAACAAGGAAACAAGAGGGACTTCTTCTACTTTGAACTTGACGGAGAAAAATTTATTACCACCGTACAATTTACTCTGGTTTTCTTTCTCATTTTCCAGTTTCTCTTGAGTTTTTGGAGTGACAGAAACTTGCCCATTAGCCTCGTTCTTCTCTTGTTTGGATTTCTTGAGCTTCAAAAGAAGAACGCGAAATTTAGTGGCTGATTTCTTCAACGAAGCTGGGAATTTGGCGTTGGATTCCGAAGCGTTCAACAAAATGCTTGAAGGCTCGATCGGGACCAAATGACCTTTGAAGAACAAATCATCAGAAGGAGAGAAAACTTCGCTCTGATCCTTACATTCATTACTGAGTTCAAACTTCAACTCTCCTTCTTCTTGATCATCACTTTCATCGTCAGACCCACTTTCAGATTCATCTTCGTTTTCAGTTCCATTATTTTCATGGATTTTTCCCTGTTCTTCTTCGGCACCACTTTCGTCATCTGGTGGTGTAAATTCCAGGTCAAAGTACGGTCCATCGTCGGCGCCGTCATCCGTGTCCGATGAAGGCGGCTTCACGGAGGCGGCGGTAATGATGGTGGAGGAGTTGGTAGCGGCGGTTCTTGCTTTCGTAGTTAATTTTCCGGCAAAGAAACCACCGCTGTTACTTCCGCGGCGGAACTTGAGTAAAGTGAAGGCTTCCATTGTAGGCAGAGCCAGTTTACAAAATGCAGAAATGGTATCTAACTATCACTTTTATATATACATCAAAAAAGATCTCAAAAGAGGGGGGCGGGGGGAGAGTATTTAATGGGGTCACTGTGAAAAGAGAATGGCGGAGGTGGTAAACTGCTTGGACGATGGAATTGATTAATTATAATTAAATGCCAAAAATAATGAAATCCAATAATTAGTGAAATGTTTGACATAGCTTTAAACCAAGTGGTTAGTAGTTGTAAATTTGATTGTTTTTAAATGCTAGTAATAATAATATAATACGATATGTAGTGGTTGTAAGCTTGAAATACTTCGATTAGCCATGCTACATGTAAAAACATCTCCTGCAAGACACATATATAGCCAGAAATCATTTGACAACTCACATGATTTCCTGTCACGTCTGTGTCTAGAGGAATAATCCTGCCAAACGTATGAAGAGAGATCGAAACTAATGTTACATGTGATAATGTGAAAAAAAAAATTAAAGAGTTAAGAAAAAAAGATTATTTCCTTGACTATAAATGTTACTTCCTTCACCCCATTTATTTTGTCCACGTTTTGTTTCTCATTTGTTTCGTTTACTTTGTTTTGTTTCTATATTTAATATTCTAAGTTCATTTTTATCCCCTTAACTTTTTTTAAGTCATAGTATTTATCTATGATTTTATAATAATTATTTCCTTTTATACACAATGATGATTTCTGTTGAAAATTCTGTTAAAAAAACCCTAAATATTTTTAAGGAAATAAAATCGCTACAAATATAGAAGTATAACTATATCCTTTCTTATTATTTTAAAGTATATTAACAAATTTTATTTGAATGGAAGTCATCACTAAAAATAAGAAGTTTTAATTATTAAAAAAAAAAGTTTTAGGTAATGAATGATAAAACAAAATAAAACAATTAGAGCATAATGTCTTGAAAAATAAAGTGCAGGATCTTCAGTATAATAAAAATGTGATGCACTTAAAAAATTGTGATATTAATATATTTGTCTTTTTTCTTAATCTTTGTATGAAAAGTAAATAGGACAAAGAAAGTATAAAATTATCAGATTGTTTCATTATTATGAAACCATATTGATATTGTAGTTCAATAGAAAATAACGCATACCCTCTAAATTCACGTACCTTCATTTCACTCATCAAGTTGGTCTCCTAACGAAATCATCCGATGCTTTTGTAACAGTACACTATTTCCTTGACACTAAAACTATGTACATGATGGGTAAGACATATAAATACCTCACATTAAATTTTGCATGTCAGTCTATGATAATTATTATGTATAAAATTCCAGTTTTGAAAGAAATAGGGTTAGCTCCACTGCGCCTCACTCAACTTTGAATAAAAATGCACTTGAGTTACTCAACCTTCAATTTTGTACAATTAAGTCATCCAATGTTGATTTTGTTGCAAATTTCTTAACTTCAGCATCTACTCTTATCAATCCAACTAATAAATTTTGTAACCGAAATTCTAGTAGTCATGCACACAAGTATCCAGATGATGTGGCAACAAGTGGCGAGATGATGTGGCAACATGGCGCTTGTGTGGCTTGATAGGTTCAGATATAGGGAGTGGTGTCAGTTCGGTCATACGTTGGTTAACTAAGCGTGCCTTACGAGTTCTAGGTTAATTGCTCTAACAATATTGGACAAAGTGAGGGGTAGAAAGGGTAATGATAAAAATAAAAGATGAAAAAGCTGCTTTTCAAAATTAAAATTATTATTTTTACTAGGAAAGGGGGGTGAAAATGAGAAGTGAGGAAAGAGTGAATGGGGGGTTATATAATTTGGGTAGTGGAAATGGTACAGGTGCGTTTTTGTGAATCATGTGAGTGCCAGTCTGAGAGTCAGTCACTAGCGTGTAGTGTAATGGAATGGAACCACACATTGAATTTTTATGACAATACGCACCAAAGATAAGGACATTACTTACTTACATCTATCAAATGTTGACAAATAGTGAATGAGTAGATAGAGATGGTTTTTGGTTTCTTGTTACGAAGCAACCATACTTGCTTATAATTAGAAGTTTTAGAAAGAGACTCGTCGCGAGTAACACAGGTCGATTCCTCAATTTTCAGTCATCTATCCAACGTTCACACATTCTAAACCGTTTGAACAAAAGCACTATCAAGTAATCGTCAACTCCTTTCTTTTTTTCACACAGTGTTCTAAAAGATTAGTCTAGACGATATCTATAATTGAAATTTAGACTCTATGTTTTGTCATTCCTTGTGCTTTGTCGCCCATTGGTATGCTTATATGCTTGTGTTAAGGCTCAATGCTTCTTTGTTTTGACATTTTCTCACGCATCGTGTTTTTTATAACATTGTTTTCAAGTAAGGAAGGATTGAATGCTCCTTTAAATTCATCTAATATGTCAACGTGTTAATGTTCACCACTTTGTTTGGCTGCAAATGGCAATTTTTTTTTGAGAACTGAAAGATTTTAGCTAGGCTTCAAATCAAAGGGGCTTATTATAGTGATATACACAACCCATTACTTAGAGTAAGTTCCATTCCTGGATTTTGATACCAAGTGTTGAGAATTGTTTACTACATGTGAATTGTTCAATAATCTCTCAATATGTATGTACCTAGTTGGATAACCTCACCAGACATATAACGGGAGATCATTTTTACGTGTCTACATTAAGGTTTGTTTGGCGGCAAATGGAGGTGAAAAAATGAGCGCTAGAAAGGTAACTTCAAGGGGTCCGGCCCGGTTGTAGTCTTGAGTATAGATTCAAGTACGAGAGCTACAATGTAGGCCCAAAAAGCCCACATTTTAAAGATGCAAAAACGGGCTTTGGGGCCGACAAAAGGTTCATCAGATAATTCCTTCAAAATTCAAAATATAGTGACACTGACAAGTACAACAAGATAGAGGGCACCAATTAGCTGCCTGCTACAGAGATTACGTGTCATGCAATTACTCCCAATATTTTTTTGAACAGTACTCCCAATAATTATTATGATAATAATAAATAAATATTATAATAATTACCGAGTCCTTTGGGTCCCCAAACAAATGTCATGCTTTGTGAGAAAGAAATTTAAAAGGAGTAATTTTTGAATTACTAGAAAAATTGTAATGGTTGAAATGAACTACGTAAATTTACTGCAAATAATTTGTTGTTAGTCAATTAGTTATCAAATCAAATGAATGACAAAATCACTAATTATATAAAGTAACTTTACAATTGGATTGGGGTCAATAGATTGACCTAGTAGGCGTTTCTGGGTTTGAATTTAATGTGGCCATCCCTCCTCTCCACGCCCTTTGAATAGAAATGTTTTCATTATAATTCGGTTATTAGAAAAAATATGTGGCTACACTTCATAACAATCTGCAATTACATGTATTAATAACCACTCTGCGGAAAAAATGACATGATTTTTTTCAATTTTTTTAATGCAATTGGGGGAATTTTAGATAGTGGTATAGACTCAAACTCAAGATCTGAATCTTAATAAGAGTGCTCATGCCACTTGAACTACCACCCTTAGTTTTAAGGACTTGTTATGTATAGCTAGTATTCTAGCTTTTTAATTAGAGATGATTGTAAGTTCTTTAGAGATTATTACAAATTTACTAGGAAAAGTAACAATTTGAAAAGCCGATTTTTTAAAACCTGAAATCACTATGTTAATCTATCTGTACACCATACTCCGCCTTCTTGTGAAAATAAATCTCTTAAAACCTACACATAGATTGTCGATTGACCTAAAATACCCTATTTTGTCTTTTAAGTTCTTAGAGTATTGACATTTTTTTTCCTTTAACCACATAACCATCGAAAGAGAGGTCAATAGTACAATTTTTCTAAGAAACTTAATCAGGCTCTAAAAATATAATATGATGTCTCGTATGACAGTCATCGGAGCAGCGTGAGTTGTGTGTTATGTAGGGTTGCTTTTGTCTGATAGTTATCATGTGAGATCTCATCAGACTCTATTTTTAAAGCCCAATCAAGTTTCCTAGAAAAATTGATTGATAGTATTCATTCCCAAACTCAATTTTATTATTCATTTTTCAAAAAAAAAATTATAATTCATATTCAAATAACTAGTATATGCACTAGTGCGATGCATGTGTAGACAACACACAAAGATCTTACTGGTAAGAAATAGAAATACTAATAACCATCATATGTACATTTAATGCAAATTGTGAAGGTGTACTAACTTAATGATCGAGTAGAGTGAAAGCATCTAAAATTATACTTGTCAAAATAGTCTAAATCACTCAAACTAAAATTTGAATTACTATACAATACAATACAACTAATCAATTTACAATACACGATTGCATGAAATCCTCTATTTTCATTCATCAATTCGTGTCATCAATTTTGTTAGTGCTTTGTAACATGAGTTAATATAGTCACAGCTAATAGAAGTAAAGATACAAATAAAACAATTATAAAATACGGGATGCTATAAATGTGTTTCTCTGTAATGCATAAAAAAGTTAATGATACAAACTATATAAGACAATTGCCAACTATGAACCTATCTATTATGACTCTAACAACGTTTTTTGCATTTAACAACTCTAACAGACAATTAATATATTAAGAGAAGTAGACAAAATTTATATAGCATAGTTACACTCAAAGTAAGCACCGACGTTACATAAGACTATTAAACACATCAACTATAAAAATAATTAGAATGTAAAAACAAAAATTAAAAAATAATGACTTTAATCAAAGATAGAGCAGATTGTTAAATATCAAATTTCATTTATTATCATAATATTATGTATATCAAAATCAATAAGAAATGAAAATACACCATTTACGTTTATAATCACAAATCACAACAGATAATAAACCAAAATGGGTTAGATAATTATTAAAAAAAAGATAAAACATATTGTTAAATATCACGACGCTCTTCCGATCTATAATATTATGCATATCAAAATCAATAAAAAATGAAAACACAACATGTATGTTTATGATCACAAAGCACAACAGATAATAAATCAAAAGTGGTGAGATAATTATCAAGCCAGAACATCAACAAAATAAAATCGAAAAGCTAAAAAAGAAAAGAAAAGAATCTTGTTAGAGAAAAACCTCACACTTGTCTTCACGCTGAAACCATATAGCAATTTAAATTTAAAGAAATCCAACCAACAGTGCTTGGCCTAAGGCGGAACCCATTGCTCTATATCGAGCCATTGTTCTATAGGAATTGGATGATATAACTAGGTCATAAAAGGTCCATAAACAAATTTGCTATTATCATAAAATTAACATAGTGTATATCAAATTGACCAGTCAACCACCACACCGTTAAGATCAATCAAAGAAACATTCAATCACCAAACTGTTAAGATCAATCAAAGAAATGCGAAGGTTAAGTTATTATCAAACGACAGACAAATCACATAATTGCAAAATTTTAAATAAAAGAGAACTTTTATCAGTTGCTCTCATATGTTCTATATCCTCCCCTCTATTAATGTGTCAATCAAATAATAGCGTGAATTTTTTAATTTAATCTATTAACATTTGAACAGATAAACCATTAATCTTCAACCACATGCATGATAATATAATATAAATTACTAAATGGTAATTTAATATACTATATCTATTAAAGTTTCAAAAAAAGAGAAAAGAAAAATGAAAATCTTAAGTGAAGAGACAAAAATAAAATTTTATATATGATAAAAAAATTTAACTTAATAATGTACGTAGTTAGTTGCACGTAGTCATACTTTCGCCATCACATAGAAGGTCTTCATTCATTTAGTCTTCATTCAACTTTAGAGCAGCATATCATAACAGGCAAGAAAATAATACATTTATTAGAAAACATATATATCACGTGAAGGGAGCTTTAGATGAGAAAAAGGAATGAGATCGGAAGAGTAATGTTTGATTTGAGTAAAAAATATTGCAATTAAATTAATGGAAATTGATGCATGGGAAGAACAATATTCTAGAATATAACATATAGGAAGTTAAACAATGAATACACACATTTTTATATCTGTTGTCGATGTTCACAAAATATTTCTACTTAAAAATAGAATATGGTCAAACCAATCACGTCTACATATTTGATCTAATCCACTCAGACTAAAATATCTCAATGACTCATTATTACAAAATATATTTCTATTTAAAAAAAAAGTTTGTGAACTTTTACAACTTAAATGTACACCAATTGCGTCAATGGATGACATCATTTTTTTATTTAGCCAGGCATCGAAAAAATAAATATTAGTGATCAAATGGGTGGTTTGACATCTTATTTTAGTTATATATTTGTATGATGCATATAAATAAAATATTGATTATATGTATTGCCCTTAATACACTAAACCACCGCAAAAGATCAGGAATATATAATAGTATATTTTTAATTTTTGAAAAAATTCGCTAAATAAAAAATTCACCTTTAAATTTTTCCCATGCTATATATGGTAACTACATATCAACGTAAGAAATTAGCGGAAATCATGGGTCGAAGAAGCCAGACGTGTTCATACAAAAATTAAGATTTGTTTCTTCCAATACCATATTATCATTAATATAAATAAATTCTGAAATAAAGGGAGAAAAACTAAAATAATCAATTTTCTTAATAAAATTTAGTTAAGTATTCATTTAGGCTCAATTTAAGGATAATGGACCAAAAAAACATGTATTCTTTTTGCAAATATCATAGTTAATTAAAATCTATGATCAATTAAAAATTTTGCAAGTAGAATTGGTTTTTAAACCTTTTCCGTGCCATAAATGGTAACTACGTGTCAACGTAAGAAATTAGAGGTAATAAGGGGACATATGTGTACATACAAAAATTGAAATTTTTTTTCCGATCTCCATATTATTATTAATATAAATAAATTTCATAATAAGGGAAAACGTTATGGAGAAAAACTAAAATAAACAATTTCCTTAATAAGTAGGAAATTTAGTTAATATCCATATAGATTCAATTTAAGGCTAATAAAGAATAAAAACACGTTTCTATTTTAGCTAAGTATGAAATAGGATAAAATTGGTTGAAATGACTAAAATAAGTATAGATAATGTCATGCTGATATAAATTAAAAAATAGACAGAAAATAGAAAGTGCTACTACTCTTTATTTAAGATATATATAATAAATAATTCATTCATCAGTTTTCATGTTGAATTTGCATCTGCGTCACATTGTCACCCGGTAAAGACGGGCGTAAATGAAAAATATATAAAAATCGAAAAGGAGGCAAAAAAATGAAAAATAAAAACAGGGCGTCTGCATTCTTCCAGTAGCTTCTACAGGTTAACTTATCCACAAAGAAACAAGAACAAAATATAAACACAAAAACAAAAAGCCAAAACATTCGGCAAAATCCTACACCTAGAATCTGGACCCACGAATATGAATGGCCCAGATCTACCCCTCAATTAAACTCCATCACAACTCCTTGAAGATTCACATGCTCATCTCCTGTTCGAAAAACCCCAAGTCACTGAGAACTTTTTCAAGTTTTTCTGTGTACCTCTTACTCAGATTTTTTTAGGGATTCGACTTTCTACCATGTCTGATCATCACAAGGAGGAGGAGAACAAGGAGGAATCACTCTTGGAGAAAGTAGCTGACAAAATTCACGACCGTGATTCCTCATCGTCATCATCATCAGACGATGAGGACGAGAAGAAATCCTCTTCTAAGAAAAACGTTTACCGTCCCTTTGGCAGGGAGAAGCCTGTTCACAAAGTCCTTGGCGGTGGTAAACGTATGTAATTATCTCCGTACAAGTTCTAGAATTGTCGGGTTCTGTTTATGTGTGAAAACTGCAAATAAGTTAACCTTTATGGTTGAACTAAATTTTGAACTTCCAACTTTTTATTTTTCTTTTGGTTCTTTGAATTTTTATGGGTCTAGTAAAAGTTCAGCTTTCACTTTTGCTACCCCAAGAGATACACGGATTTTTATTTCTATCTTTTTGGGATGTGGCATATGCATCAAATGCTAATTTATTCATTTTCTTTTTTTTTTTTTCTGGAGTTCTCTGTCAGTCGAAGGATTCTTAACAGTACTACGATTATATTGATTTGAGCTATAAAACTCTGTTTCTTGTAGCTGGGTTTTGGCCTGTTTGGTTGAGCTTTAACTTCTGTTAGTTTACTACAAGTGAAAGGATTTGACTGGGGAATTATTTTAAGTTATTAATTAATGAAAATCTCAATTTTTCAAATAACTTGTTGAAATCCAGTGTCGTTTCTTGTGCTTGAAAATTCTTACGCTTGGGGGTTGTGATTGTTGATGTGTTCATGATTGCATTTGAATCCTTGGATATCGATCTGCTTAGTAGTAAATAATGTTGGTAATAATTAGAGGAATTGATGAATTTTTATCACGGAGAAAGATTAGTGGCTTCTACTTACTTTTTGTTGAAAAAAGGGGTCAAGCATAATTACTTTTCCAGCTTGATGCACATGCTTGTAGAAACCAATGTCATAATTATCTACCTAATTGTCCTTAATGTGAAACAAAAGGTGTTGCATTATGGAAGTATTTTCAAATTATTGAATTAGTAGTTGTCTGGCTGTTCAGCTGCTGATGTCTTTCTGTGGAGAGACAAGAAGCTTTCAGCTGGAGTGCTAGGCGGTGCTACTGCTATATGGGTTTTATTTGATGTTCTGGAGTACCATTTGCTCACTTTAATCTGTCATGGTTTGATACTTGCTCTGGTAATACTGTTCCTGTGGTCCACTGCTTCCTTCTTCATCAACAAGTAAGCCGTCCACTGCAATTTCAAACTGTATTTGCTATTTGGTAATGCTGTGTATGTTATATAGGTTAATACAATATGTTATATGTATCTGCTTCCTTTATGGTTAGATCCCCTCCGTGTATCCCAGAAGTGTATATTCTGGAGGAACCTGTTTTGAAGTTTGCATCTGCTTTGAGGAATGATATAAACCGTGCATTTGCAACTCTGAAGGAAATTGCTTCAGGAAGGGAATTGAAGAAGTTTCTGTGTGTAAGTAGTTCGTCTACTTTAATTTACTTGATCAGATAATTGGCACGTTTGAGAATTCCCCTTATGATGTCTACTTAGAACTAGTTTTTGGTACAATGTTTCTTTCTGATGTTTCTCATGCTGCTACCGTGAAGGTGGTTGCTGGCTTGTGGGTTGTTTCGATCGTTGGAAGTTGCTTCGACTTCTTGACGGTGGTGTATATTAGTAATAACCTGCCCCTTAGTGTTACCTCATTCATTCTATCTCTATCGGTTAAGTTTTAACACGAATGTTAAACTGTTTTTGGAAATAGTTACTGTGTTGCTCTGCACCGTGCCTGTCTTGTATGAGAAATATGAAGACAAGGTGGATGCATTTGCGGAGAAGGCATTGGCGGAGATGAAGAAACAATACGCTGTATTGGATGATAAAGTTCTTAGCAAGATCCCTAGAGGGCCATTGAAGGACAAAAAGAAGGATTAAGGACGCAAATGGAGGAGGCGGCAATGGTTCATGGTGGTATATTACTGTTATGCATATAAAATTTCAGATTTTACTCTGTCTGTGTTGGTAACTGTCTGCTAGGGGGTAAGGGTTCAGCACCAAGTGAATTTGGAATAAGATTTTATACTTTTAATTTTTGTTCTTGTGAATTTCAAGTTGAGTGATCGTTTGTTACACGCACAATGTGGTTTCCTCAAATCGTTGTCCCCGGATTTATAAATGTTAATGTATATTATTAACCGTCGCTGTTAGAGAGATGCAGTCATGACGTGTAAAAAAATGATTATTTGCTTAATTAGGTGAACGGCCAAAATGATCGATGGGGATGGGCTTCACGCCGAAAGGCATGCTGACCAACCTCAGGAAGTTTTGGAGGCATCGTTATGGTCCCAGGCATTCGGGTGGGAATTGGTTCAAAGTGTTGATTTTGGCTGTGATTAATTGGTTGGTTATGGCCACGTTTGGAACAGAAGTTGATTATTTGTGGGTAAGCATGGTTCGCATTCATGCTGCCCCATGACAAGAATTGTGCAAAAACAGTCGACGAGAGTATCATTATTTGCCAACGCATTCAAAGGTTTTCATTGTGAGGGGGAACGGTTCACGAATAATGTGGTCATAAGGAGCGTGTTAAATTTGTGTGCGGTACAGAGAAATATATTTTTCAAACTAATAGTGAAAAGAGTTCAGGATGGCCGAGTGGTCTAAGGCGCCAGACTCAAGTTCTGGTCCTCGTGAGAGGGCGTGGGTTCAAATCCCACTTCTGACATTTTCGACGTGTGCTCTTCCGATCTTTTTGGGCCATTGTTTATGCAAACTATTCGAAGATCAGAGCTTGACGAGTTTCGCCAATCGACGTGCCATTGGATATATATCGTCAATCATGTGACACTTCCATTTTCATTTTCGGCGTCTATTTGGGGCAAACTCCGGGTCGCCTTTCCTCATCATTGCTGCAAACTCCTCATAGTTTATCTTCCCGTCCTGCCGTCAACCAAATAATAATACATTATAACATGCATGGATGATATTAAGTTCTCTGTGACTGTATCCAAGTGGAGAAGAAAGAAGCAAAGCAGTACATGATCCGTATCGACTTCTGCAATAATCTCCTTTATTGTTTTGGCATCCCCCATATTGTATTTCTTCAGGGCATGCTCCAGTTCTTCAACTGTTATGTACCTAGAGTTCAGATGCCCTGGATCAGACCGTAATGTAATAGGCAATATTACCATAAACAGACGTGGCGTTTAAGGAAACCATCATCTTTTACCCGCTCTTATCCTTGTCGAAATACTCAAATGCTTTGTACATATGGTCTTCTCTCTCCATTCGATTCATGTGCATTGTGGCGGTTATAAATTCAATGTAGTCTATTGTTCCGTTCCCGTCCACATCAGCCTGGGACAAAGATTACCATTGTAATAAAGCACATAAACAAGAATTTGGGATATAGACTAGAGTCCGAAAGGAAACTAGAGAAGGTACCGCATCCATTAACAGCCTCACTTCGGAATCGGGAAGCTGGGTAGACCAGCTTGCAATTCTTCATACGTGATTGTTCCACTGTTATCGGTGTCCATGGACTTGAACATCTCCTTCAGTCCCATAATTTCTTCTTCCGATAGATTTTCTGCAATTACCTAGATAAACAAAATGGTCTCGAATCAATCTCGAGTTTAAGCAAATTGGCACATGGAGGCAGAGCATAATAATTTATGAATGAGATTGAAAATTTCAAAACTTGACCTTGAGAGCTACTTTCTTGAGCTTGTTCATTGCACGGAACTGCTTCATTCTAGTCAAGACAGCTATGTCAAGAGGCTTATCAGATGCATCACCGTCTTCTCTCATCCATGGATGTTCTGCATTATTAAAAGTCAAACTTTATTATCCAATTATTACCTGAACAAAATTGCATCTTCACATGTTAATCAACAAAAATCATATGAAGCTAATATAAGGGCTGGATTAGCTGAGGGCCAAAAATTATCCAATTTCGAGGTAGGGCAGTTGCACCGCATTCAAGCATCATTAAAAGTTGAAACGTACGTAAGACTTCAATAGCCGTAAGCCTAGCTTTGGGGTCGGCCTGTAGCATCTTCTTAACAAGATCTTTGGCACTACTTGATATTGATGGCCAAGGATCAGAAGAAAAATCAAGATGTCCCCGCAAAACAGAATCAAAAATACCCTGCTCATTCTCTGGAAATAAAAGAAGATAATTTAGCTTTGGATACAGAGGTCTTGATGCAAGAGAGACATTTGAGCAAATCTAAATTCCATTTTAACTCTACAAAAGTATGCTGATACTGGAAAACTATACAAGAAATTGGAGCAGAGAGACAAAAACTATTATTGAAATTTACCTCCCCAAAAGGGTGGGACACCACTGAGTAAAATATACAGTATCACCCCAGCACTCCAAATATCAGCTTCAGCACTATAATTTCGACGCAGCACTTCGGGGGCCACATAATATGCACTTCCTACTAGATCTTTGAATACATCTCCTGCAATCAGATATCAACAACTATAAGTAGGAAATCTAGGTTCTTCTGACACATTCATTAGTTCATTGGTGTTGCCATGACGGGGATATATATACCTTCAAGAAAAGACATGATCTCTGACCCATGATTTCAGTAAAAGATAGTCACCAATTTTTTCCTCTTTTTTGGTGGAGGCAGGGGGAGGCACAAGGGCTCAAAATATACATTAATTAAAAAGTTACTATATAAAAGAATGAATTCCCAAAGTAATATCTGCATAAGTCAAACGGCGGCATAGAGTGCATATTGCCTACAGCAGTCCCAAAAGCAGATTTCCCAATCCTATGCACATCTAATGTTCAGCGAATGGAGGCGGGGTTGACAATATCTTTCTATCAGAAACCAAGTTTGAAGTTCCACTGCACAGCCAGGTGACTGATTTGGAACCTTGATCCAATTTTCCATTGGTTAATGTGATCTTTTGGTAATTTGTTGTTAGAACTTAGGGTTTTAAGTGAAACTGTCTGCTATATTTTGGATATGCTGAGGCAGACCAATATAATAATGGAATAAAGAGAAACAACCTCCATCTAACTAAGATGGACCAAGTCTGATACATTGTTATAGACATAACAACTGACATGTATAACTTAAGTTGCATGTATAACTTAAGTTGGTCGCGCCCATCAGTTTATTACAATCAAGATCTAGAAACAAACCAGCCTATCAAGGCATTGAAATAAAGTAAAGCCCATCACCAAAAATTCTAGTCCTAATTTGAGCTAGTTTACAAATAAAGAATAAACTCCACATTGTAATAAACATATAATTTTCTACCTCCCATTTTAAGGAACTTGCTTCCACATATATAGTCATGATTATCTCTATACTGCAAAACTATGCAACATGTACTACTAATCTTACATTAAATGTTTAAGATTAAACAAAATACAAATCAAAAGTCATTTGGGCAAATTATTCATTCTTTTGAGTTGTTAGCATGACTTCGAACCTGCAAACAGATAATAGCTTGTCAGCTAAACACCTTATTGAAGTCAAATATTTCCAACTTCTTAGAATTTTAAGATGACTTTCAACAGTCTTTATACCTGGATTTAACGTACTCATTAATTAATAACAATGTAATGCATACTTTATATTCACTTGCACTTATAAGACAGACTAGGTTAAAACAATACTTTTTTCTACCTAATGTTCTATTAAGTTATAACCTTCTCATGCGGAGTAATTAAATTATTACTACTTTGGTTCTAACATTATAGCTCTAGACAGGTTTTACCATACTACATTGGGATTTATTTTGTTGCTTTTTAATCCTCTGCACCAAAACAACTAAGTTCTCCGATCACATAATAATGGAATAAGCAAATTATCTTTTATGTCATTAAATGTTACGAACTTTCATAAAGCCATGAAAGTTATAGGTGCTGCATTTAATCCCCATCACGCTAATCCAAACCAAAGTAAATCAATAGATCAAATTTCTATGCAAGTGCAAAAATTACTGGAATCAAATCAAAATTTAAAGCAAATTACCAGGTTTGAAAAACACTGATAAGCCAAAATCAGTGGCCTTGAGGGGAGAATCCTCATTAGTATTCAAGAACAAGAAATTCTCTGGCTTCAGGTCTCGGTGCATAACCCCCATGGTGTGGCAGTCGTACACTACAGTCACAATCTGCCGGCAGAGCCCCGCCGCCGCCCTCTCCGAATAATGCCCCTTTGCTATGATCCGATCGAAGAGCTCGCCGCCAGCGCAAAGCTCCATAACCAAATGCACGTTATGCCGGTCTTCAAAAACCTCTTTGAGTTCCACTATATTCCGATGTCCGGTGAGGTGATGCATGATCTGCACCTCGCGTCGGACGTCCGCTACGTCGTCGGAGTTTATAAGTTTCCGGGTAGCGATTGACTTGCACGCGAAGTTCACGCCAGTGGTGCGGTGGGTGACGAGGTGGGTTACGCCGAACTGGCCCCGGCCCAGCTCACGGCCAAAAGTATAGGCAGAGTGGACATCAGATAAGGGTCGTCCAAGAACGCGGCCGGTGCCGGTGAGGAACGGACGGCGGGTAGGCGGTGGAGCATCGGAGGGGAGGACGTTGATGCCGTTGTTGTCGCTGCTGGATTGTGGCGGCGGATGGGCGGAGGTGCCACTGCAGTTACCCATGGTTGGATTTTTATGACAGTAAAGTCGAAACTGTTGGGAAACACCCAAAGAGAGATAAAGGTATATATACGAAGGTGCCTTGTCTGGACGTGTTAAAAGTCTGTTGAAATGACTAAATTGACCTTGTCTGAGCACTGTGTTACGACCCATGGTGGACCTCAGCCAGCCCGAATTCAACGCATCCCGGATTCAAAACACATTTAATAGGCTTCTCTTTTTTTTTTTTTTTTCTTTTTCTTTTTTTGGGGGGACACCAATAGCATGTTAATTTGATGGTAGGAGAATGCAACTATAATCTGAATTATTGTTCTTATATTTTTCAACTATAATATCAACCGCTGAACCATTATAACACCAACAACTGATATAGAGGTAAGTCCCATAGAACTGACAATGACAACTTACTTCCATTATATAGTTAATTTTAATTATTTATTATTTTTTTATTTTATTTTCTTTCATTATTATTTTTCTTTTTTGTGGAGAGGGACCATTGTTAGTTAGTGCCATAACAGCCACTACTTGAACATTTTCAATGTACATGTAATGCTCCCAAGAGTTTCATAGAATCTCATGATGAAGAAAGGACGAACGGTTGAGAACGTATGACTTGTCATTTTGAGATCCCAATTAGGTGTTACCCAATCCAATTCGAGGATAATTGCTTTGCCCTTGAGAATTGTATATAGTACATGGAAATTACGTAAAATACATAAATATTATTAGTGCATATTAAAATTATAATTTGGTTAAATCAATTAAATCCACATATTTGATTTGACTCATTTGTACTCTATAATTTTTAATTGTTCATTCTCAAAAAATCTATTTCTGCCCTTAAGCAAAAATCATTTGTGAAAAGAAATTTAATTTGATCAAATTAGATCGGAAGAGCGTCGTGATGAGTTTGCTAACATTATGCTGTTGAAATTAGAAAATGTAATCCAGGAAATTAATTAACCTTGTTAAATAAAAATAAATTGACTATAACCGGAAAAATAATATATAAGAGTATCAAATCTCTACTATAATAAAAGAGAGAAGTGAGTTTTTCACTATTGATTTAAAGCTCTTGTCACTGTTCATAGAACAATAAATGGCACATAGTACTTTTACTTTGTTTTATGAATTTTTTAATGGTTATCCCAATGATCTCTACTGTTTCTTTACTATACTGAAAGAGGCAAATGATTTTTCACCGTTCATTCACACTTCTAGCACCATTCATGAAATAGTAAAATGGTAATTTTTTCTGGGAAAGAGCAAGCATAAAATTATACATTGTCATTTCCTTTGCTTTACTTATCCCAATGCAAAAATAAAAAAAAAACACAACTTATGTTCGTAAGATAAAATAACACCATAAGATAACACTGTTAACATTTTTTATCATTGTATTTGTGTAGAGTTACAGCATTTGAATCAAAAGTGGCTATTAGATGTTACCTTAAATTAATACAATTTAATGCAATGAAGTGTAATGAACTCTATTTTATCACATAACACAATTTAAGGTAATGAAATATGCCTTGAATTATATTTCATGATAATTTCATACAAGTGTAATGCACGTAGCACCACTAGTCATATAAAATTGTGAAAAGAAGTAGCCCAAACATAATAATTAGTTATTAATTCATTTTTTATTTGACATAAAAGATTCATCACTTTATAGATTTATTAAGAGAGAGAGAGAGAGAGAGAGAACAGGTTCCTGCAACAATCCGTCGTGTGGGTTTCTTGATGGAAAGTCTTGGTGGTCTAAAGAGTAGCCTTCGGAAAGTTTTTGCAGCCAAGTTAGGTCAGTTTCGTACTTTCGTTTCTCTCCTTTTTTGTTGAATTTGATCTCCTACTACGGTCCGGCGGGGTGTAAGTTGCCAAACTCACACGTGTCGTGCAGTGACGGGCATCGCGTGTAAAAAAATTTCCCTTTCAAAAAACAAATTAAAATTTTTGGAAAAAAAGTAATTCTATCCGACATAAATAAGTGACGTATCTAAGTTGGACGTTCTAAATTGGTTGTATATATACAAGTAATGGATTTCAAGAGATATAACTAATATATGGTGGCCAATTAAGCATGTCACTTCTCCCTATAGTTACTGAATCCTGATACAGAATCAATAATTGATTCTGTTACAGTTATAACATACAAGAAACTATTGATGGTTTCTCAAGCCATCAATAGTTTATTACATCTTATAACTGTATTGATACATTAGAAAAACTAATCATTCGTTCTTTAGAAATTTTGTTATTACTAGAAAAAAAACTTAGTAGACTTATCATATGGAAAGTACAGGCAAAGTTTCAAGAAATTGAGGCAGTCTCCGTTCTCTCTGACACGAGACATGGGCATGCATATGAGACCACATACTCAATTGCAGAGCCATACATTATTGGAGGGATAGACCGGAAAAGTAAGATGTATAGTACACACAGTTTGATTACCCGATATATATAAACATTTTTTTTGTTGGGGGTTGGGTTAAACCCACCATGGCCCCCTCTAGCTACGCCATTGCACATACTGACATAGCTAGTCAGTGGCGGAGCTAAGGGGGGGCCTTGCCGGGCCCTGGCCCCCCCTAAATTGAAAATTTTTCCTATTTAGTTTGTTTTAAACAAAAAAAAAAATTATATATAAAGGTAATTTAGCCGTACGTAATATACGGCTCACCCTTCCGGCTCAGTCATCTAATAGCTCGTGGCTCCGCTATTGTAGCTAGTTGAGAATCAGTGCGGTCCGCGTTGGATTTTGGAGAAATTCTTAAGGGCCTGAAAGATTGAACCACCATAGAAATATACAACCAAGGTTCCGTGGGTCTACGAGAAGGGGAAATCAGGCAATAGGAAAAATGATGGTGGGTTTCTTATTAAAAAAAAAAAATGGAAAGAATGAGGAATGGTGGTATCTTATGTCAAATTACAATATTGCCCTTCAATTTATTTTCATTTACTAATTCGGGCTCCTTTTATGGGCTGGTAAGATTAGTTGATTGTTGGCCTAATTCCACTCTTACAATTGTTGAAAGACAACATTTTCAAAATTATTTACTTGAAATTCTTGTTTAGTTGTTTTCTGTAATTTCCTTTTTAAATTTGTATGAACTCACCTAGTGGATTAAATTTGTATGAACTCACCTAGTGGATTACTAAAATAATAATAGAAAGAAAAAAAATTATTTATTCGAAATTTCTGTTAATTCACTTATTTAATTGCATAGTTAATTTTATATCAAAATTTTAATAAGCTAAATTGAATCCTGAATTTCTGTTAATTCGTTTTACTTTTTCACTTTCGACTTCACATTTTTAAATTGATTATCATCCAATTTTTAGTTGTTAATTTAGTCATTGCAATACGTCTAAATCAAGCTACCACGATAGTCACTAAAATAAAAGTAATAATGATATATATAACTATATTAGAAAATTCACCGACACGCCGCAACATTATAATGGTGACCACAAAATCCAGACTCCGCCACTGAAACCACATGTGGTTTAATTTCATGTGAAAAAGGAAGGTGCCTCCAAAATATAAACACGCTTGGGGAAAAGTACCTAATTATATTAGGTTTCTCTGTCTCCGTTTCTCTACAGGAAAAAGGATCAGTGCATATATATATATATATATATACACACACACACACACCATAATAACATGTAATCCTCATAGCCCAAGAATTTACTCCAAATCGTTATAAATATACTTTGTGTCTTTAACCAATACTCTCACAATTTCGCACTGCTTCTCTCCTTTGTTATAGAATCTTGACAATGGAAGGCACTCAAAACTATCACTCGGAGCAAGATGTATGCTTCTACATTTGCAAGAAAGGCCAAGAAACAGTAGTTCCATGTACTAAGGGGCAAAAATCCAACTCTGTTCACGTGAATATCAATTTTTCGTTCAAGCTTACATTACGTGAATTTCATCTCGGCCACGGTCACGGTCACGACGAACCCACTGTGACACAAGTCGAATTGCCTGAAGTTTCCGACTCTATTTCCATCAAGCCTCAGGAGCTTTCTTGTTATAACCGGAGTCGCGACATCATGCATCAAGTAGTAAGTACTTGGCCTATTCTCGATACAAAACGCGATAAATTGATCGAGAACGTGTTTTCTAGCGCAACGGCAACTTCAAAGTCGATGTCCCCGGCCAAGAATTTGCTGCTTCTTCAGGTCGATGTAAAGGTTGTCCATCATCGAATTTATGATGACATGGATGATGGGACACTGGAGCAACCGAAGAGTAGTATGGCTCCGGCTAGTGATTCATCGATCAAGTCCCTGAAAAGGAAACGAGTGGATAACGATGGCGATGGTGATGAATGTTGCCCGGTATGCTTGGAAGAGTAACGTGCATGTCGTGCTTGCATGCATATCATAGACGTTGTATAAATGAATGGTTAAAGATAAGTCATTGTTGTCCTGTTTGTCGTTTTGAAATGCCAACCAGTAATAATTAGAAAAATTGTAATAGAATGATGAAGACGATGGTTCTTATTGTGTCATTTGTATTTGATTAATTTAGATCGTTTGTCACTTATTGATTTTATTTTTCTCAAGTTCCCCTTTTTCTTGGGTTGATTTATTCCTGGTGATGAATGTAAATTAGTCAGTGTTTGATTGATTCATTCAATTAAATGTTTTCAGTTTGTCCAAGAAATGGCTCTCTATTGTCAAAATTGTAGAATAATCTCATCACTAGGTCATTTAGACGATAAAAGAAAATCTAATCAGGTCTTTTTTTTTGTGTGTGTGTGTGGGGGGGGGGGGGTTGCGGGTAACTTGTTTCTAGAGCATGCGGTGAGGCTTAAAAAATGGGTCTCCATTGAATATTTAGTTTTAGTCTAATGATAGTTTGTGCTACTAGTTACCATAAAAGTTTAAATTATTTTACAGTTACAATCAGTGGTATAGCCGGGTATCATAGGGTTGGACCGTAAAGTGCGCGACTAAACTATTTATATAACTTTTTTTTTTAATTTACAAATAAATTTGTTTAAAAAATTTGGTTCAGAGTGCCCTAGGCCTAGTGCGGGGCTCCCTTGGCTACGCCCCTAGATACAATTTGCAACATAACAACGTGCGCTTGTACTAGTGATTATGTATATGATATATATAAGAGACGGCACCGGCTATAGCCTCCTCTACCTCGTATAAAAAGGGTCCCGTGTAGGTTTGGCACTACAAATTGGACACAATGCATAGGAGGATGGAAAATAAGTTAAGATATAATCCAACCTGGTAATGCAGGGATCAAATGACTAAATGCTAATTAGCTTCTAGTTGAATCAAGCTTCCACTTTTGATATAAGTGATCGGGTTTTACTTGAATATCTGATCATTATTTTGTTGAATGTACCAATATATAAGGTTAGAAATCATAAGTTTATTTACTATACATGCAAGATTTGGTATTGAATTCTATAGATCATGTCATATGAGAGTCTTAACTTTTAAGTGAGATAGTATTATACGTGTGTACTGATTAAGACGTGTTAGGTATTTACTACTTAATAAACTCGGGGCAATGATGGTAAAATTGGGTCGAAATTAAATCTATATATAGGCGAAAACCAATGTATGGAATTGTTAAGTGCCAAATGTATCGCCCCAAATGTGTCACCAAAAAATATTACAGACCTTTATGGTATACTTATTCTTGTAGTAACCTTTGTGTTACTAAAATAAGTGAGACCAAACGGCCCTTTACTCCTTATTTATTTGGTAAATTGGGATTCTTGTAATCTTCCTCTCTTTAGGCAGATAAAGGCTTCCTTTTCTTGCTCATGCACCACCGAGCCTCGTTTCTGCCTTTTGTATTAAGTCAAAGAAAGCTTCACCCGTGGGCAAATGTCAAAGGTTAGGGTCGGCATTTTGGGGGTTGTTTGTGGTCCGATTCAAGAGGATGATTGGTGGGTGGCGACTATTTGGCATTGATAATCTGAGCCCTAATCTGTTCATTCGTTTCCTCCATCTCCGGCTTACCATTGGAAGACAAACAAGATTATGGCTTTGGTTTCTTCTTTGTATTTCCTTTTGTCACTTTGTAATTTTTATTGTATTTAGGATTTCTTGCAAGGGATATATTACAACAAGACGTTTTCACTGAAGTCATAATATCTTGAATTCTGAATAACTCAAAATTGCTGGGGTACTGGGGGTAGGTGTTGATCCGAGTTTGGAATTTTCCATATGCATAACAAGATTCTATGTTACTTGACTTTATTTAAGTGCCAATCCGAGTTGGCTTTGAAATGGAAATTGGCAACTTGTTTTGTAAAATAACTGAGTTTGGCAGCGAAAGTCTGCTCCTAAAATTCAGTCATTTTATCCTTTGCTTGAACAAATTTCACTAAATAATATTGATTGTTTGACCTCAATAATTAATTAGTTAAAGATCACGACTTGTCATCAACTTTTGTCTTCTTTTTATATATACGAAAACAGAGTAGTTTTATGGAACTTTTGAGAAGTACTGTTTTGATACATTAATTTGAAAATGTTACAAACTTTTTGTTATTGAATAAAAATAACGTTCAAGAATTAAAGAAAGCCCCTCTTGGAGAAAATGAGATAAGACTATAACAAGTCCACTGCCTTACTTATTAAATGTGGTTGCATTTAGAGAAGTAATTATTGTATATTTATCACATCAACCAACATCATAATTACATATAATACGATCAATAAAACTATAAACGGTTAAATATTCTCTGTATTTATCATCATCCCATATTAATTTTGTGGTAAATTAAGTTATGGCTGACTAGAATGTTTACTAAACTGTTGGTTGGTATAAGTGGTAGGTGAAAGATTGTCGATATATTCCCCTTGTCAAGAAGGATCAAATTAGATGTGCCTTTCTAATAGAGTGATTACAATGAGATGAAATTGATAGCAAGTAGGGTCAATTATTATCAGCTAATTAATAATACTTTTATTCTCATTCTCACCATTGGTGGAGTTTAAAGTCTAATTATTATTGTTTCCAAAATTCTAAAATATATATATCACAAAACCTATCTTAATGCCATGTGCTTAGAAAGAGAAATGCATATATCAACTTTCGAGGGGAAAGGTTGAATCTCACTATATTTAAATGTTAAACTCCTACATCGGGTTATTTTAAAGCCACTTGGTTTAACAGTGTTGTTAGGTTGAATCACATTTATATTATTTATTAATTATAACTTTAACAAAAATATCATAAACTTGAAATAGTTGTTGATGATATGCAATACAATAAATAATAAAAATACGATCCAATCTATTAGTTTAAACTTTTAGATCGAGTGGCTTTAATATGGTATCATATCAACAAACTGGTCCTAAACCTGAACCTTCACACTACCCAATTAGATAAAATATGAACATGTTAGACTTTGATGTGAAAAATAAAATTTAGCCTACATGTGGAGGGGGACGTCTTGAAGATATAGACTGTACAATAAGTAATAATAAAAATATGGTTTGATTTATAAGTTTACTTAAGCTTTTTTTGTTTCTTCTGGAAGGTGATTTTAATTAAGCTTTTAGATTAAGTTGCTTTTCCAAAGTCATTATCAACTCATAATATATATCACCACAAATTGATCCCCAAAAAAATAAAAATAAAAAGGAGATCCATCAAGAAGAAATTATTCATTATATCATGGCAAGTTGGCAACTCAATCACAAGATACGAAGAAACGGAAAACCTCAAACTTAATCAAGAAAAACAGCTAATTAAATTTACCAACATTCATACAACTTAATATCCACACGAAGCCTGAAATAAACATCCCCTTCATATGCATCAGTCATCACAGTGGCTATCCCTCTAGCCATGAAAAAATCACCAGTTCCTCCAATTACCGAAATGTCACGAGTTTTATTCATCAATGGATCAGCTCCAGCGAAGTTGAGTGTCCCAACATATTGTGTAGAATTGAACAAGAATGAAAATCCAAGCCATGCACCATAAATACTCCTCTGATCATAAAAGTACATTCCCTGAGCTCGGCCAACCGGGGGAGAATAGAAGTTGTTGTCTAAAGTAATGGGATCGTCGAACACGACTAGGTCACCAAAATTGAAGGGCTTAGCCATGGCAGTCTTGTTTCCCCATTGAGGAGAGCCTACTATGGCAGCAGTGGCATTGTTGTAGTTGTAGCCAAGATAGAGGACGTCGTGGAAGTAGAAAACGAGCTCTTTGCAGGGGAGGCGAGACTGCTTTTTGTGGCTGTAGGTGGCGGCCGAGGAGGAGATGCAGATGAGGAGGCAGAGGAGGAGGGCCGTGGTTTGTGTTTTAACAGCCATTTTATTTGTGTGCACAAGTGATGATGGTAGCTTTAGTTTGGGCTCATTATATAGTGACTTGGGGAGTTTGGTGATGTATAGTAACTAATAAAACTCAAGGGATATGATTAAAGAGAATTTTCTATATGAATACACATAAAGTTGATAAATTTTCAAGATTGCCAACTATTGTTAACGGTATATGATGTTGGATTTTAGGTAGACTGCAAATTATTGCTAGCAAAAGAAAAATTTGCTTTCTTAAACAATATATATATATATATCTGTATATTTTTGTATCTTGCCATTTCAAGTCGACCAAAGGAAGAGAAGAATGTTGTCGTGCTATCCTTGTAGACTTTATCGAATGCTATAACTCGATGTTCAATTTTTTGTGTGAGCTACCATTTGGAGAATAAAATAACAAGAAACCAACACGTTTCTTCAGTTGCTTTCTCGGGGGTAGGGATGAAACTCTCTTGAGTCAACGGTAACGGGCTAGAGGTCCCTTTTTCTCCTTGAAATCTATTATTATTATTATTTTGTCTTTTTTAATTTATTATATTATGCGGACACTATTTGCTTATACTTAATTTTTGTCGGAAATAGGGTTTCTCCTCAAAAGGTTAATATCTCAGGCGAAGTAATTTGACTTCTTATAAACTGATTTTTTTTACCCTATGTTTAACAATGTGGATACGCTCTCTTATTTTCCCCAACAATCTCCCCTTTAAATGAAGAATCACATCATCTCGACTCCCCTTCTTGAGAGCCGCTCATAGATTTTTTTTACCATTACGATTCAATATTGATGTCCACCTCCTCCGTTCACCTACTCTAAGATCTCTTATGCATGCCTACAGGGTTAATTAAGTCTGGGGTTTGTCTCTATTACCAGAGTAAAGAGTTAGGGTTCCATCTAAAAATATTATCCTATCAGGTGGAGTAACCAGATTCCGTATAAATCGATCTTTTACCTCATGTCTAATGGATGTGAGATCTGTTCGCATCTTTTTCTCAACAATTATATTGCATAACAGTAAGAAAATATGAATCAGAGTATGTAATTTCAGTTATATACGTCAAGTACTTCTTAACTTTTTGTGCATTTTTTGAACGGTATTTCTTACGTGTTAATAATTAACAATGTAATTAAAAACGTGAACTAATAATAAAATACAATAATACAATGTGATAGTGTTTTTTTTTTTGGTGCAAAACTAACTTGGATGTCACTAGACTATGTGTATATATAGGTCTTAGCTACAATGTGATAATTTATAAACTAAATTAGGTTATAAATAAATTAGTTGCTAGACACATCAGTAAGTTTTCTCTCTGATTTAAGACTTTGCTTTTGTTCTCACGAACGCTGAAGGCATCTTCACGATTAACAGCTAGATAGCTACATGACAAGCCTCATTCGTTGTCGCGCATTTGGCATCTAGTTTACCAAATGAGAATATTATTGGCGCAATGGTCCCCAGAAACTTTTTCTCATATTGCAGAACCATATACTAAATTAAAATCTCTCTTTTGATGCGATTGGTGGGACTATTTGCTAGTGATGGCAAAAATTACTCCATATGTTCTTCCAACTTGATGGAGTTGGAGTTCGATCTGCCCAAAATAAAATGGAAATTTCTTGACTCATAAATTATGAAGCTGGGTGGATCAAAGGTATCCTACCCCCACATCCGTAGTGTAACATTAAACAGATAAATAAATATATATAAAATGTAATAATATAAATTTGAAAGAAAATAGAGTATAAAAAAAATAAAAATATTTGGAGTAACAATAGAAAGCGTAATTAACAAAAGGAGGCTGACACGTATTTACCTTGATTCGAACCTCAACTTGATCCCCCGAAAACAGGTGCATCACCGAGTAGAACAAAACTAACCGTCCTGTTTATATATACCTAACAATATTGTCATGTGTGTCAAGCATTTTAAAGAATAGAAATGTTGTCTACTTCTATGTGCCAAACTAAAATGATTTATCAGACATTATATTCTTCTTCATTGTCAAAATTAATGATATTATTTTATTTTAACTTTTTAATTTAATTTGTGTTTTTCAATATATCGATTTTGTCATCTTCACAGCTATATATTATAACGTATATACATTTTTGTAAAAGGTATGCTATCCAGCGTGGGGGTTGATCATCCCTTCCCCCGACCCAATTACCCCCAACAACCAAATCGATATAGACCGTCCCAATTCAGCTTTTAAAAACTTTAAGGTATTTGGATGGGCATAAATTGCGTGTACACCATATGTTGCCTGCTTTCCACTCATAACATATGCTTTTGAGATAACTTGACAGATGGATCAAACTAGTTGCTTTGCCTAATGTCATTTTTTTGGGGATTTGAAATCTTTTTATTTTTTTTTCACTATTTACATTTTTCTGAGTCCTAGTCCGGGTGTCGATTTAAACGCTTTTCTTTAACATAGGTTTTGATTGCATTGATTCAGAAAATAAAGTTGTTCAGTTTTTGTGAAGTAATACGTGTTTCCTAATTGTGAGTTTGTGCATGCGCCAACATCACAACTTGTGACATCCAGTCCCACCTAACCACCGTAGCACCACCAATGGGAAATCAGCTAACCTTAGTCTTAACTAAAATGAGGATATGCAATTCTTTATCTATTTTGCCGGAAATAATCAATCATATGCCTTCATCTTTCTCAAATCTCCTCATCACAAGAAATCCAATTGTTCCATTGTTATGTTCCTGTAATTAAAACATTCTAATAGCTTCAGGTCTTTCGATGGAGAGAATATCGATTGCCAGCTTATCTTCCTTAAATCGAAACGAAGAGCTGTTCTAGTGTGGAATTGAAAGGCTATGGTGTCGCTGGATTTTTGCTATTCGTGGCGGTGTGGAAATTGAAGGGTTGTGGTGTTTCCGATTTGGGTTAATTAAGGCTTGTTTGGGAAGATGTTTCATATAATTGATGATGTGTAAATTAAGATGACATGTCTTATTTCTATTGGTGGGATAGCCACCGAGACACCAAATGGGGACAGCAGATCTCCACCCCTTTCGATGCCGTTAAAGATGATTTAGTTTTTTAGTCCAATATTTAAGGAAAAAGAGGGGGAAAAAAGTCATTCAACATTTTTCATACTCCTCTTAGGTCCACGTTCACTAGAAATTCGGCTGTGTCAAAAACAAGCCACCTGTAAGTGTAACACCCCAAATTTAATAAACTTGAGATGCTAACTGATCTTTAAAATTTACTTAAAATGCGGAACTTATAGCAGAATAAATAAATGCGGAAAATCTTATTAACGAATAGCAGAGAATCTTGTCCGAAATCAAGTAGAGTCTCAACGGTCAAATAAATGAATAGTCTGAAATCTTAGAAAAACATATAAGCTTCAAGTTATGTTTCTAGTAGCTGTCGTCCGTCATCCCGCCACCGGCTCCAAAACCTGAAATGGTTAGTTTGAAAGAATTAGTATAAAAATATACTCAGTACACTCTAGCGCATATTAATCAATTCACACAATAAACATAACATGTAAACATGCAAATAATTCTTTCTTTCTTTCTTCCTTTGAAAGGATCTTGTCTTGTCTTTGAGAATAAATATTCTCATTCTTATGCATTAAAGCAGATACGCGCATCATATAGAGATCTTAAGCATATATGCATTCTTTCTTAAGCATATAATAATATGCAAACTTTCTTGTAATCACATATTTCCACATAACATTTATCACATAAATCAATTAATAATGTGCA
>CAVNYN010287729.1:34205-68646 GCA_963692815.1 Nyctanthes arbor-tristis | reverse complement strand
GTTGGAGGTTGTTCTTTAGAGAAAGTACACACGTTGTAGAACGTGAGCTGAAATTATTGCTGCTGAGGGTGATAGATGCTTATTTGTTTGGAGAGAGCTGTTTATTTTCAAGCCCTTTCTGAAATTATTGTTGCTGAGGGTGATAGATGCTTATTTGTTTGGCAAGTTTTCTTTCATTTTACCTTTTTTTTTTTTTTTTTTTTTTAAATTTTGGCTGACAAGATTTCCCTTTTTCAGCTCGTGTTCATTAATTGGATTTTTTTTCTTAGATATGATTAAAAAGGTTGGTTGGACGTCTGAGTGACTATCGTGGTTCTGAAAAATCAAGTAGATTCATTGATTTTTTTTGCTCCAGGATAATGAGTAAGACTGAATATTATACGATAATTTTTTACTGTTCAGATTTGTAATGGCTAATATAGGATTTTTTTATTTTATTTTTTATTTTTTATTTTTTTATTTATTTATTTTTTTTTGGTGGGAACTTACGACTTATCGCAATGGAACTATGCCAAAGGAACCCATGAGAGATTGGAAATCAACCCAGAAAAGCTAATTACCCAGTTGCGATTATGAATTCCTAACGACCCACGTGATTCACGACTTGAAAACGATAGATATATTAAACCAATCACCTTGAAGATACGGAACCGGGAACCGATATCATTGTGAATGCCACAAAGAGTTAATCAAGTTCTTTGATAAGTTTAGATTGTTCAGATTCGAAAGAACAAGATAATGAGAGAAATTTCTTAACAATTATATCAAATTCACAAGGTGTTTGAATGATGTTTACAATGAAGTAGAAGTGTTTATATAGTATGTAAAATCCCTTGGTTGTCGTACAAAACTCAAAAATACCAAAACGAATTAAAAAAGGGAAAACACGTTAGTGCCCGCCCTTGATGTTGTGCCGTGTCTAGTCGAAGCTGTGTGGGTGCACTACTCGTCAAGGGCAGCCGCCCTTGATGTTCTGCCAAACTTTGTGTGGTTGCATGGCTCAGTCTTTGCGGCCGCACGGTTCCTCCTTTTATTTTCCCTTTTTATTTTGGCCTTCCAAGTTTTGTTTCCTGTCAGTTTAGTCTTTGGCCTTTCAAATTTCTTGCATCTTCAGTCTAGAGTGGAATTAGCTTTATCTTCTTTGATTTTTCTTTGCTCAAGTCAACCGTAATCCTTTTGAACCCATTGAATAAGTATTATGCCTTAAATCTTGGACAAATCTAATCATAGCTTCTTTGATATTATTAGCTTTTACTCTTGTGATTAGTCCAACGGGCACATGAAGTAGTTCTAATTGACTGCTCCCACCTTAGCTCGTATCATCCTTCCTTCTTCAGGAAGATCACTAACATTGAAAGTAGCGGAAACATTATCCTCACCGGGAAGATCCAATTTATATTTGTTATCATTAATCTTCTCGATGACTTGAAAGGAACCGTCTCCTCTTGGTTGCAACACGGAGTGCCTTTGCTTCGGAAAACGTTCCTTCCTCAAGTGAACCCAAAGCCAATCTCCAGGTTCAAATCTTACTTTCTTTCGAACTTTGTTTACCCTGAAAGTGTATTCTTCATTCCGTTTCTCAATTTGTGATTTCACCTTTTCATGAAGCAATTTAACCAGCTCCACGTTTCTCTTACCATCTAGAGTAGTCCTTTCATCAATAGGTAAATGAATCAAATCTAATGGAGTCAAAGGATTGGATCCATAGATGATCTCAAAAGGTGAGAACGCAGTAAAAGAATGAACAGCACGATTATAAGCAAATTCACAAAAAGGCAAATATTCCTCCCAACTTTTTAAATTCTATGAACAGCACGATTATAAGCAAATTCAATAAAAGGTAAACATTCCTCCCAACTTTTTAAATTTTTCCTGATAATAGTGCACAACATTTGAGTCAAAGTGTTGTTTACTACCTCGGTTTGTCCATCTGTTTGTGGGTTATAAGTAGTAGAAAATAATAATTCGATTCCTAACTTACTCCACAAAATCTTTCAAAAGTAGCTAAGGAACTTCATATCTCTATCTGAAACAATACTCTTAGGAATTCCATAGAGCCGCACTATTTCCCTAAAGAAAATATCCGCTATATGTGTGGCATCATTAGTTTTGTGACAAGTTATAAAGTGAGCCATTTTACTAAACCCATCAACAACCACAAATATGGAGTCTTTGCCACATTTAGTTTTAGGTAAACCCAAGATAAAATCCACAGATATATTCACCCATGGCTCATTAGGCACCAGTAAAGGTGTGTATAAATCTTGACATAACACCCTAGACTTAGCTTTTTTACCAGTTATGCAATTTGCACAAATCTTGTCCACATCTCGTCTCATCTTAGGCTAGGCCAATAAAAGTGTTCTTAGAGTACATCTAATATCTTTTGAACACCAAGTGTCCTATCAATCCCCCACCATGGGCCTCCCTAACTAACAATTCCCTTATAGAGCTAGTAGGTATACACAATTTATTCTCCTTAAACAGATACCCCTCTAGTCTATAAAATTTTTCAGCCGCCCCCTTTTCACAAGACGCAAAAATACTAGAAAATTGAGGATTATTCACATACAAGTCTTTTATATATTCGAATCCCGACATCCTAGCGTTTAAGGTAGAAATGAGGGCATACCTTCTTGAAAGAGCATCGGCTACTACATTCTCCTTCCTTTGTTTATATTTTATCACATAGGGAAAGATTTCAATGAATTTCATCCACTTAGTATGACGCTTATTTAACTTACCTTTCCCTTTTAAGTGTTTTAAAGATTCATGATCGGTGCGGATCATGAACTCTTTTAGCTACAGGTATTGCTGCCATGTTTTCAAAGCTCTAACTAGTGCATACAACTCCTTGTCATAGCTTGGATAGTTAAAGTGTTGCACCATTGAGCTTCTCACTAAAGAATGCAATCGACTTCTTTTCCTACATCAAAACAGCACCAATACGTATTCCCAACACATCACATTCAATGTCAAAAGTTCTAGAAAAATCTGGCAAAGCTAAAACAGAAGCAGAACACAACTTTTCTTTTATATTTTAAAAAGCAAGCTCTTGTTCACTACCCCATTTAAATCCCACTGATTTCTTGATTATTTCGGTTAATGGAGATGCTAGAGTACTAAAATTCTTAACGAATCTACGATAAAAACTAGCAAGAACATGAAAGCTCCTAATTTCGAATGTGCTTTTAGGGGTTGGCCAATTTTTAATTGCCTTAACTTTATCCACATCAACCACTATCCCATTAGCACTAACCATATAACCAAAAAATACTATTTTCTCCAAACAAAAATGACTTTTGTCAGGGTTAGCATACAACTTTTCTTTCCTTAGAACCTCAAACACGCTTCTAAGATGTTTCACATGATTGTTCAAATTCCTACTATAAATCAAAATGTCATCAAAATACACCACCACAAATTTCTCAATGAAAGCACGTAAAACATAATTCATTAAACATATAAATGTGCTAGCTGCATTTGTAAGGCCAAACGGCATAACTAACCACTCATACAAGCCATATTTAGTTTTAAACGCCGTTTTCCATTCATCTCTATCTTTCATGCGAATTTGATGATGGCCACTTTTTAAGTCTATTTTGCTAAAAATCTTAGCATTATAGAGTTCATCAAGCATATTATCTAGTCTAGGAATTAGATGATGATACTTTACCGTTATATTGTTTATGGCGCGATAATCTATGCACATCCTCTAAGTCCTATCCTTTTTAAGAACAAGCAAAATTAGAACTGCACAAGGTCTCATGCTTTCCTTTATATAACCCTTACTCATGAGGTCCTCTACTTGCCTTTGCAACTCCTTTGTCTCCTCCGGATTGCTTTGTTAAGTGGGACGGTTTGGAATCACGGAACCTGGAACAAAGTCAATTTAGTGCTCGATTCCCTTAATTAGAGATAATCCACTTGGTAGTTCTTCTGGTAAAATATCATCAAACTCCTGCAAAAGAGAAATAACTGAAGATGGGGAGAAGAGTTAGAATCATCAAGTACAAGGCAAGACTCCTTGTACACCAACAAAATAAGTTGTTGGTTTTCCGAAAGGGCCTTTGATATCTTACTTTTTTTTTAAAAAAAGAATCACTCTTTTTTCTTACCCTCTCTACTCTTTTCACTTAGCTCTCTTTTTTGTTTTTTCATTGCCAGTCATTTTCCTCTCGAGCTTTTGCTCTCATTTTTCCTCTCAATTTTGAGGTCTCACTTTCCTTTTCTCTCTTTTATTTTTCTTTCTTTTTCCTCAACTTGACTTTTTAATTTCATTTGATCTGTAAAAACTTACTGTGGAGCCAAAGAAGCAAGTGTAACCGGTTTTCTATCCACCTTGAAACTATACCGGTTTTTGTACCCATCATGCATCGTCTTTCTATCATATTGCCAAGGTCTTCCCAGCAAAATATGTGTGGCTTGCATCGGAACTACACCACACAAGATGTTATCCGTATATGTCCCTATGGAAAAAGCCACCAACACTTGCTTATTCATCCTAACTTCTCCTGATTCATTGAGCCATTGCAACTTATACGGTTTAAGGTGTTTAATTGTAGGGAACCCAAGTTTCTCCACAAACAGGACACTAGCTACATTGAAACAACTTCCCCCATCAATAATCATACTACATGGTGTACCACTTACCCAAGACCTTGTATGAAATATATTCTCCCTTTATAGTTCATTGTCATTCACCTTAACTTGTGTGTTAAGTGCTTACTCAGAAACTAAAGTCTCTGGCACCGGCATCAACCAAGTAGCCTCACGATCTTCACTAGACTCAACATCATAACAAGGTTTTTTCTCTTCCTCTTCTTCAGTCTCAACTTCTCCATCCTCCCTTATTAACATAGTATGTCTATTAGGACACTCCGCTGCTATGTGCCTAAAACCTCAGCATTTAAAGCATCTAGAATCCCTATTCCTAGGAGGTTGAGTTTCCACTTTAGCCTTTCCCTTGTTATCCATTATTTGACTCCTTTTCGGTGGCTCATTCTTCCCTATGTAAGCGGGCTTATTATTATCCTTATTGTTGTCTCCCCACCGAGGTTCCCAAGCACCATTAGACCCAATGGGTGAAGGATGCTCTCTTTTTCAACTGGTTCTCCACCTTCATAGCCTTATGGACTAACTCTTTTACATCCACATAATGTTGGAGATCTACTATATTGGCTATTTCCTAATTTAATCCACTCAAGAAGCAGGCCATAGTAGCCTCATTGTCCTCCACCAAATTCGCCCTAGCCATGGTTTCTTCATCTCTTTGTAGTAATCTTCCACACTTCTAGACCCTTGGGTTAGATTTTGAAGCCTTTGGCATATCTCTCTATAATAATGGGTGGAGACAAACCTCTTTTGAATAATGACTTTCAACTCCCTCTAAGATTCTATAGGGTCCTCATAATTTCGCCTTTTAGTACTAGCCAATTGATCTCACCAACTCAATGCATAATCAGTGAATTCCACAACTACCAATTTCAACTTTTTCAACTTTGAAAATTGGAGATCGGAAGAGCAAACGCTTATCCTTTTCTCCCATTCAAGGTAAGCTTTAGGATCACTCTTACCTTGAAATTCAGAAATTTTGATTTTGATGTTTTCAATATTGCCATCTTCTCCATTCCGCTCCCTACGTTCACTTCTCTCCCACCAATTATCCCAATGATCTCTCAGAGCTCCCTCAGTCTCCCAATTGATTTCATCTCGTCCATCACCTAACTCTAATCCGTTGCCTTCTACCATCATATTTTCTCGTTGCCTCATCGGCCTATTATTATTTTTCCTTTGTTGTGGAACTTGAGCAACTTCTAATATAGCCATTCTATTTTCTAGTCCCGCCATAGACAATTGTTGATCTCATCTCAACTCTCTAGACATCTCATCAAACATCTCCCTAACCAAAGCCCCCATCTCGACAGCTTGTGTATTGTTTTCTTGTCCAGCAGTGGAATTGTGTTTTGACATGGTGTGAAATTGTGAGATCGCAAGTATTCTCATGTGTTTGAATCACTCGTGTTTCACTCACACTAGGCTCTTGCTAAATAATAGTCTCACCCACACTGTCTTTTACCACTCTAGCCTCTCAATTCTCGTTACAAAAAAAATGAACCAATCAAACTCACCTAAGCAGTGATGTTCCCTGCTTAGTTCACACTACTATCAAAAAGTACAAGAATGTATGAACAAGAATAATATATGCAGCACGAAATGATAAGAACATGAGAAAATTTCGGAATAAAAATGATTGGAATCTAACAGTGAAGGAACCAATAATATGCACCCAAAACAAGATTTAATGAATTTACTAATTTTCCCTTAATTTGAATATGAGAAACAATGCGGCAATAATAAAAATAACCACGAGATTCTTCTTCTTCCTTTTTTTTTTTTTTTTAATAACTTAAAGACATGAGATTCAAGGAATGAAACTGGTTGATCTTTTTTTCCACGATTTTTTTGAGATAAAGAACGAGTTCGAAAAGATAAACAAAGAATGCATATATCGGAAAATTTAGAGCCTGTCGCTCTAATACCAACTAATGTGAAAAACGATAGGTATAATAAACTAATCACCCTGAAAATGCAGAACCTGGAACTGATAGCGGTGTGAATGCCACCAAGAGTTAATCACACTCTTTGATAAGTTCAGATTGTTCAAATTCGAACAAGATAATGAGAGAGATTTTCTCACAATTATATCAAACTCACAAGGTTCTTGAATGATGCTTAAAATGAAGTAAAAGTATTTATATAGCATGTAAAAACCTTAGATTATCTTAGGAAACTTGAAAATACCAAAAAGAATTAAAAAAATGAGAAGACACGTAAAATCCGCTCGTACGGAATCAGTACGGGCGCACCGGGTGATAGGGCGTCCGCTCTCGACGTTCTGTTGTGTCTCGTCGAAGCTGTGCAGGTGCACTGCTCGTTAAGGGCGCCCACTCTTGATGTTCTACCAAACTCCATGATGCTGTGCGGCCGCATGGTTCAGTCTGTGCGGCTGCACAGTTCCTTCATTTTTTTCCCTTTTTATTTTGGCGTTTTAAGTTTTGTTTCCCTTTGGTTTAGTCCCTGACTTCCAAATTTCTTGCATCTTCAGTCCAGACTTAAATTAGATTCATCTCCTTTGACTCTCCTTTGCTCAAGTCAAGCCCTAATCCTTTCGAACCCATTGGATAAACATTATGCCCCAAATCTTGGACTAATCCCACCATAGCTACTTTGATTTTATTAGGTCTTGCTCTTTTGATTGGTCTAATGGGATATGAAGTGGGTCAATTGATTGCTCTCACCTTGGCTCATATCAGTCGGTCTTGCTTTTATCGAGGTGATTTAATTTTACCTTATTTAATTCCCTGCTTTAATTAATATTAATTATTTTCTGTGAACTTGTTAATGTTTTGAATGTCAATACTCTTCCTTAGGCGATGGTGGTCTTTCACATACTTTTTACGGAACCAATCTGATATTTGATGCACAGTTAGCAGAAATACTTGAATTTAGAAACAGGTTTGGCTGTTTAAATGTGCAATTAATTTCGTTTCTGTACATGGAGAGTTGTCTAGGATTTATTTGAACTTTCTGCTTTCTGTTTTTTATTTAATGTATAGGCTTTGGCTGAAGGGGAATCTTCTTCATAGAAGATAAGTCAGGTTTCTTCTGTAAACACTATATCTGATGGTGATGAGCCGGGTGATGGTGATTCTTATTACTGCTATAAATGTAAAACTACGTCTGATCAGGGCTTATGGCATTTTATGCATAAGTTACGAATTGAGGATGATGGGAATTTTGCAATGGTCATGATGTGGCACCGTGAGTCTTTCCAACTTGAATTCTGTGCCTATTCACCTCAGGTAATTAAATTTATATATATGTACTTATATAAATATTTCTTTTTTGTTTATGAGTGTTTATTTAATTTTTTCTCTTTGCTAAACTTTTTTTGTCTCTTAGGATCACATGTATAAAAGTATGTGTTCTCAGGAGGCGCATAACTTGGCTGATAAGCGTATGCTACTCAAGGTTCAAACTAAATTGAAAGGTGACGCTGAGTAGGGGACGTAATTTTCCATTTTGAAGGTTTTTTGAAAGGTTGGGAGGTTAATGATAAGTATGTATGTACTTCTATCCTTCCCGCCATGTAATTATATCTGTTGCAAGTGTTGTTTAATTTTATATTAGTTGTAGTTAGTTATTATAATTTTTTTCCTGAACTTCTATCCTCTTTACATATGTTTATAGGATTCAGGGTCAGACACCGGTCTTGATCTCCTGTTTGATGGTGCCAGCGAAGATTGTTCTAAGGTCGGTTTTTTATTTTATTTTATGTTTATATTGATTTCGTTTATATGTGTTGATTGACTTAGTTTAATCTATTTGCATTATTCATTTGGGTTGATGAGTCATGCGTTGACCTTGGTAATACGCCAACTGTTAAGCCAAGATAAATATTACTTATGACCGTTAAGCTGGAGATTCCTTAATTTCTGTCTTGTGAATCAAAAACACTTTTATTTCCTGCAGTTCCTTGTGGTTCTGATATATACACTTGCTGGTTTGATTGTTTTTCATACACTTGGGGTCCTTGTAGTTTGGAATAATTTGATTGGTTTTATTTTTAGTGATAATTTCATCTTAACTTTTATGTTTCAGCATTGTTCCTTACATTATTTAAATGAGGAAATTGACTAAAAGTTGGGTTATATCTGATGGGCGCGTAAGATGTCTGACGGAAACAAAGGTTCTGTTAGCCTTCCCTTTTTCCCCCAACTTCTTATATATAGATGCTTTAATTGTTTTTCTCATTAGTGAATTAATTTGTTCTATGTAATGCTATTTTTATCGTCATAGACTTAAAACATCAACGTCCAATAAGAGGCCGTGTCACATATTACCTGAAGGGTCATCCAATGTCTTTTCGTCTAATACGTTATTTAATTGTCCTGCTGGTCCTCTATCTAGGAATCTGTTAACTGATGTGACAAATGGTAATGTTGAATTTGGTTATGTACATTACTTTTATCTCTTATTTAGTATTTAATTCCTTTGTTTTTTTATTCTTATTTAAATTGAGTTTAATTATTGGTTGTACTCAAATGTCTATTGACTTTAGCATGGAATCAATGGGTCTTAATTTCAAAATCTTGGTCTGAAGACATCGAATGTAAACAGTACTCTACCTAATCGTGTGTTTTCTCCTGCCACGCTATCTATGTATTCTTCTCAAGCACGACATGTTGATAATTCCAATATAGCTGGTTCCAGTCATATGTTTAATTCTTAGCATAGTTATCATGCCAATAGAGTTTGTAAGTCTTTATATTATATATATATATATATATTTGTCTAAATGTAGTTGTGATAATATTGTTTATCCAAAGTATTCAATAATATCTCCTTGAAATGTTTTTTTTCCTGCTTAGATGTTGCTTGGTATGACTATCTTATTTAATATTTTTATCCTTGATAAATATTACATATGGATTTATGGATCTCAACTATAATAGATTTTTTTTTCAACCCAGTTTAGATAGTTATTTTATTTATTTTCTTTATTTTCTTAATTTTTTCCTCATTATTTGAAATTCGGATGCTATTTTTTTCGTATTGTATTTTCATCATACAACTTTTCTTTTATGTTGATATTTTTAATATAGTTTTTTATAAAACAATTTAGAAATGGGGATATTATTTTTTTCTGGTATTTTTTATCCTTTTTATTTATTATTGTAAATGTGATGATGGATTTCCTTTTTCGATTTGTATGCTCATTGTTTTTAAAAATGTTTGTTTTTTAATATATGTATTTTTATTTTCAATTAAATTTGTAAGCAATATGTTTTTCGTATTTCCCCTATGTATTCGCTTCATGTGTATTTTATTGTATTTTTCAAATTTTACTATTTTTATGTAATAATCCTTGATAGTATGGTGTTGCTTTTAGGTTGCACGAATGAAAAGATGAATCACGTTATATATTGTCCTCTAGCTAGGAGGTTGTTTAAGCAATTCTTGGTCGATGGGTATACCATGGTCAAGTCTTCTCAACTTGCATTTATACATTCGCATAAAAAAGAATTGACATGTGAATTGTATAAAGGGTTGACTCATACTGTGGGAAGAAGTAAAAGCGATGGTCCCAAAGTTGTCAAGCGTTGTTTGCCTAGATCATTTACGGGTGGTACGCGTAGTACCATATAGAATTATCAAAATGCAATCGCTATTTGTAAATGGGCTGGATATCCTGACTTGTTTATTAAATTCATTTGTAATTTGAAATGGCCGGAGATCACCCGTTTTGTCAAGGATAGAGGACTTCGTCCTGAAGACGCCCTTGATATCATATGCATGGTTTTCAAGGTTAAGCTCGATGAGCTAATTGCCGATCTGAAAAAGAATAACGAATTTGGAGAAGTTAGGGAAGATACTTATAATCTTTGAATTATTATTTTTTTAATGTTATATCTCTCTTTAGCAAATTCCTTTTCAAAATGTAAATTTTCCTCAATCTATTATATCTTAGTTTGTACTGATTTTTTTTTCTACATTAACAGTTATATATACCATTGAGTTTCTGAAGCGTGGCTTACCCCATGCTCATATATTGTTATGCCTTACGCAAAAATATGAGCTTCCTACCCCTGCGGACATTAATACTATCATATCACTGGAGATTCCGGATGAAAAGTCAGAGGAAAAGTATTACAAGTTGGTCAAAGATTTATGGTTTATAGCCCGTGCAGACATTTGAATAAGAAATCGCCATACATAGTTAATGGTCAACGTTCAAAGCGCTTTCCGAAAAAATTTGTTGAGTTGACAACTATTGATGACGGCGGTTATCCTATGTATAAGAGGCCAGATAATGGTAGAATGGTGAACAAAAATGAGATCATGCTTGACAATCAGTTTGTCATTCCGCATATTTGTTATTCGTTGATGAAGTACAGGGCGCACATAAATGTTAAATGGTGCAATTACTCAAAATCCATTAAATATTTGTTTAAGTATATCAACAAGAGGAATGACAGAGTCACTGTGACTTTTTGCCATAATGCTGATGGTGGTCCTAAAAAAGAAATTGATGAAATAGCCTTGTATTACGACTGTCGATACATTTCTGCGTGTGAAACTGCTTGGCGATTGTTTGGGTTTAATATTCATTATAGAGATGTGTCTATTGAGCGGTTGGGATTTCATCTGTCAGACGGGCAAGATGTTTTTTATGCTCCTGATGATTCTATTGATGAGGTCATTACCCGATTACTTGTGTATCAGAGTAAATTCTTGATTTGGATAGAAGCAAATAAAAAGTTTCTTAAAGCAAGAAAACTAACATGTGCTGAATTTCTTATGAAATTTGTTTGGAAAAAAGGCATAAGGGAATGGGTACTGAGGAAGCAGTGTTTCGCCGTTGGTAGAATTTTCTTTGTCTATCCTAATGTTGGGAAAAATTATTATCTGAGAACTCTTTTAAGTGTTGTTCATGGAGTAACGAGCTATGAAGGGTTGAAGTTTTATAATGGTGTACAACATGAGAATGCGTGTTATGCACGAGGTTTGTTGGACGATGATAGAGAGTATATAGATGGGATATCGAAGGCTAGTTATTGGGAATTAGCTCACTCTCTACAGACGTTATTTACGACCTTATTGTTATCTGATTGTCTTGCAAGGCCAGAATATGTTTGGGAAATGTGTTGGCACTATTTGTCAGATTATACAATCAGCGAAATGCATTTGAACAACTAGGTAACCTTATTCCTTTTTTAAATATCTAAATTTAAATTCTTGGTTTCTATGTATTATAACTTATTTTGTGTTATTTATTGATGTTCATACCTTCAACTAACCGAGGATGAGTTGTGAAATTATGCTCTCATAGAAATTGAAAACTTCTTGTGTAAAAAAGGGAAGAGTCTGCGTAATTATCTTACAATGCCATTTCTAGGTGATGTATTTTTCTCAGATAAGGGGAATAGTTTGATAAATGAAGAGTTGCTGTATAATAGATATGCTTTGGCAGCAAAACATACTGAGCTTCTTTCTCAGTTCACTACGAGCAGCGTAGTGTGTATGATACTATTATGCAGCCTATTAATGTGGATAATGGTGTTTTGTTTTTTCTGTATGGTCCTGATAGGACTGGCAAGACATTTATGTAGAAGACATTATCAGCAGCGATTAGGTCTAAAGGTGAAATTGTTCTTAATGTCGCATCGAGTGGTATTGCGTCTCTTCTTCTCCTAGGTGGTAGAATTGTACATTCAAGGTTTTCTGTACCTTTGAATCTAGATGAGTATTCTATTTGCAATATTGCTCAAGGTAGTCCTCTAGCTGAATTGATAGCTATGACAAAGTTGATCATTTGGGACAAAGCTCCAATAATGCACAGGTACTAGTTTGAGGCACCTCACAGGACAGTGAGGGATATTTTGTGGGACTATTATCCGCTATGTGAGGATCAGCTGTTCAGTCAAAAACGATTGTTTTTTGTGGTGATTTTCAACAGATAATGTCAGTGATTCCAAACGATAATAGGCAAGATGTCGTGCATACATCTATCAACTCATCAAATTTATGGAATCACTATAAAGTCTTATGGCTGATAAAGAATATGAGACTTCAGCGTGTAGAATCTGTGGATGAACGCTTGGAGTTGAAGGCCTCTTCTGATTGGATTGCGGGTATTGGTGATGGAATTGTAGGTGGATCTAATGATGGTCACGCTACCATTGATATCCCGGATGACCTCCTTCTATCGTATTTTGGTGATCCAATTGCAGCTATTGTTAACAGTACATACATGAATTTCATGAGGGATGGTAGTGATTCAAATTATTTAAATGGTAGAGCTATATTAGTTCCAACTAATGATATAGTTGAAAAGGTAAATAGCTATATGGTTTCACAAAATCAAACAGATGCAAGGACATATCTTAGTTCAGACTCTGTGGGTAAGTTTGATTCTAATAGTGAATTGATGCAGGATTTCACACACCAGACTTTTTAAATAGGATAAGATGCTAGGGAGTTCCGAATCATGAATTATGTTTTAAAGTTGGTGTTCCAGTGATGTTAATACGTAATATTGATCATTTTGCTGGACTGTGTAATGGTACACAACCTTTAGTTACAAAACTTGGAAGTCATGTTATTGAAGGGAAGATTTTATCAGGACCGAATGCGGGTGAAAAATTTTCTTATACCGCGGTTGTCATTGACCTCTTCTGATACGCGGTTGCCTTTCACTTTTCAAATGAGATAGTTTCCATTGATGGTGACATGTCTCTAATCTGAGATGATATTACATTTAAATTAATGAGATTTTATTATCGTTTTAAGTATCGCGTAGTCAAGTCAAATATATTGACTAATTATGTGATAATTTCATGGGAAGATACTAAGTGCTTCAAATAAATATAAAAGGGAAGAATGAAGTTACTAAAGATGTAGTTGCGCGAAGAAGGTAGAGTGTTTATACTATTTTAGCTTTCTAGAATATGTATGAATATCTTGTGAACCAAGCAATTTCTCATGGCTCAGACCTCATATTGGTAAACAGAAAAATTGTTGAGCATAAATATTGTAAGAGAAGAAAAGAAATCATTTTCTTCAGGAGAAAGCAAGGCAGGGAAGAGGATATGAGTCCTAATAAAGTAGAAGCGACAACAGGATCATTTCTTTCTACGTCAATTAATTCATAAAGACCTATCATTTCTTTCTACGTCAATTAATTCATAAAGACCTACGGTGAGCGATATGTTTATGTGTCAACGTTAGCATGTTTTGATAGGATATGAGAGATCGGAAGAGCACACGATCAAGATTGACTCAACATTTTTTGATAAAATGTGAGTTAGTATGTTTTTCTTTATGAGAATGGAATTTGAAGAAAATGTATTTTTTTTTAATTCAATAACAAAACTCTTTGATTGAATCTACTTGTTGTAAGTGGCTCAGTAGTGCGATTGAATAACAGATGAAGGTATCGTGAAAAATGGTCATAAAATCACTCAAAGAGATGGTTAGAATCGCTTTTTGTGATGGTCGTTCGAACACTAAAATTGCTTAAAGAGATGGTTAAAATCACTCTTTAGGATGGTATTCGCTCAAGTATTCAAATCGCTCAAAGGGATGGCTAAAATTCCTCTTTGGGATGGTATTCACTCAAGTACTAAAATCTCTCAAAGAGATGGTTAAAATCACTCTTTGGGTTGTTATTAGCACTAAAATTGCTCAAAGAGATGGTTGAAACCAGACTTTGGGATGGTATTTGTCTGACTATCAAAATCACTCTTCAAGATGGTATTCGCTCAAAGATATCAAATAGTAAAATTCGTTCTCCCAGAAGATGCTTCTACATAAATTATTCAGAAAAATGCAAGAAGTTATTATCAGAAATGCAGTATGTTAGTTGGAAAGAAATGTTTTGCAAGGCAAACTAATAATCAAATAGTGATTGCCAAAAAGACCCATCATCAGATATAATAAAAACGATGGTAAAATATCCTGTTTAAAATAACAAAACCCTTATAGAAAGATTCAACGCTCCAAATGAAAATAAAAAATTAGGAATAGTTAGTCAGAGTCTTCCATAAGTTCGTCAAATTCCTCTCCATAATCACTCGAGGGCTCATCATCACCTGGAGAATAGGAAAGACGATCGGTAGAAGGGTTATCTCTTCGTTAGGCCAGCCAGTTTTGGCTGCTTTCAACCACATCCCATGACCAATGACAAGAAGTGTAATATCCCGTAAAATTTAACAATAAATAGTAATTATTTTGCCAATGATTTGCATCAATCGTAAAGATTGTTACCTAAATAACATCCAAAGAAAAATTATGGGGCTTGATCAAGGTAAATCAAAGTACAATAACTTAATTAAAAGATAATACAAAGTGTAAGGATTTCTCGTGCAATAAATGTGCGAACTACGTTTAGCCACATCGCTTTAATATGTGTACGGCGCCACGTCGCGCCACGTGTCGCAACATGATTGGCGAAACTCAAATTTTATTAAAACCAACTCAATTCCAACTATTATAAATAGAGCTATTAAGTCCTCAATCTTCCCCCAACACCCAACTAATGTCTTTTCTTTCCAAAAACACCCAAAATTCGTCCATCCATATTAGGGCAAAGAAAACACCCCTCAAAAGCCAATAAAGTACCTATTTCTTATTTGAAAAAAGCTCATTTCTATATATAGAAAATTTATAGCCTGAAAATAGTTTCAATTGAGAAATTTCAAGATTTTAAGGGCACTTTTCTATGTGAGAATTATTCAAGGAATGTTTGGGTAATATTTGATGTGAGTAACCGGTACCTTAATTCTCTTTCTTTGTTCATTGCGTTTTCATAAGTTGTGCATGGATTTTTGATGCATTGGTATTATACAAAACAATTGGGATTTTGGTGCATATTTATTATGCAAAGAAATCGGCTTGTTGCATTGAACTTACTAGTTAATGCTCTACCCGTTATGAATTGCTCTGTGGAACATGACCTTGCTATGTGGTCTTGGTTATTTTGGTTATGTGGTAATCTCTGTGGCTTTGCTGTGTGATCTTGGTCAATCTGAATCTTTGTGGCCTTGCTGTGTGGTTTTGGCCAATCATGTGCGCACCACGGATAGTAGTTTAACTAGTGATAGTGCCCATTTGTGCATTCAATGACTTTGTGCATCCAAAGGCTTTGTGAAATACATGGCTTTCCTGAAAATGTGTTTTCTTATATGAAAGTGAATCAAGATATTTGGTTATTCACTGAGTACTTTTGTACTCACCCCCCTAATTCCTACAATTCTGTAGGTATTAAATTAAGAAGCCATGTGGCCGGATCGTCCCAAAGACGGAGGGGATACATGTATGTGATCGAGACTTCGGCGTATACGGGCCGATGTTTCATTGTGGGTGGCTGCGATGACTTTAATCATCAGAGTGCTCAGCGAAAGCGACGTGTGCTCTTCCGATCTCGTTGTTATTGAACTGTATTTGTATCGATTTTCAATCGTTAAAGGCTTCTGCTATTGTTAAAAAATTCCGCTCGTGACAAAAAGGCTATTCCTCATGTTTTCAAAGTCAGCAGAACATTTGAAATCATGAATCATCTTTTGAGGAAGAACGCGGTGCCAATTACTTAGAACTAGCCCAAGTGGTACCAGGGATCTCTCTAAAATTCACAAGTCCCTTGGCAAGTTGGGGGATCAATTCCTGGGGGACACGATTCTCTACGGGTAATTTACAAAACCCAAATATAATTACACCACGATTTTGTCCTCTTTGGGGGCATGGTTTGAGCAATGTTGATACGTTATATGTGCGTTTGGCGGTAACATTTGACGTTTGATAATTACTTTATCAAATGACATTGTAGTTTCAAATTTCATATTTCTACATAATCTCGCATTTCTACATAATCTCACTTCACTTTTCTACCACATATTTCAAACAAAAATCTACATCTAACAAAAAAGTTAAAAAAATAAACAAAGAACAGCCGCTTCGTTGTCTGCCTTTTTTGACGTGGAATTACGATATTTATTTATTTATTTGGAAATATGTAAAAATTTATGATGGTCATTAAAATTTTTATTATGCAATCATGAGAACAGCTTAACGTATTCATACTTATGTGGTACGTTACCATTTATTACATAGCGACTCACTTTGATCTGGATTGCGGATGGATCATTCAAGTTTTTTTTTTATTTTTATTTATTTATTTATTTTGGTGTCAGGAGAAGAGAAGAAATCCTGGGGAGGAAATATGTGCGTTTTCTTTGAGTAAAAGGGGATGAGAGAGAAATTATTTCAGCAAGAATGGAGTCTTAGAACAACCCTTTTTAATAATAGAATGTGAGGAATAATTCAGAATTGGGAATCAATAATGACCTTTAGATTTAAGTGACGGGGATTATTGACATAGCACTTAGATGAATAGAGTTACATACTCGATCTTATATCGAGCCTTCCAATAACTGATAGCAATAACTAGTCAATGTATGATCATAACCCCCTTACTCTCGATAAGAATACTCTAGTATTTTAATGAGAATGAAATAATATTTTTGATACTCTCTTAAATGTTATAAGATAAGGAGGACGTGTATTGATTTACATATAATGAAATTATTTGAATCGTTGATATCATAATGTGATTCATATATCTCAAATAATCTCGAATTACTGAACAATTAATAATCGGAGTGATCATAAGCAAGTTCATGTTATGATATAAACTCATTCAGTGATTTTTCCTCTCCCCGCATGTTATCTGAGGCCCCCAGTGTTTTATTGACTTAACGATAGTGATATTGTGAATGATGACATTGCCAATAATTAAGCCATGTGAAATGCTAGCGTTGTGAATTATCTTCAATAATAGACCGCTTTGTAAGCATCTTCATGTATCTTGTGCTTTTATAAATGTCTTCAAGATTACACTTCGGAAAGCATCTTTATGTGTTTAGCGCTTCGGAAAGCGTCTTCATGTGTTTTGCGCTTCGGAAAGCATTTTGTATTTACGTTGGGAGTGCGACTTGTAGTTGCGCTTTAGAAAGCGTCTTATCATTGTGCTTCGTAAAGCGTCTTATCGTTTCTTTTCTACGCTATTGAAAAGCATCTTATCGTTGCGCTGTTGAAAAGCGTCTTATCGTTGCATTGTTGAAAAGCATCTTATAATTACCACATTAGGTGGCCTTCAAAAATGTCTATTTACCACATTGGATGACCTTCAAGAATATATATATAATATATATTTACCACATTTCAAGAAGAATATTTACCAGATTAGGTGGCCTTCAAGAATTCAAAGTAATCATCTTAGAATATCGCAAGATAGCCTTCAACTTTTGGGCTAACGAAATCGCCAAACATGTGACACCCAATTCCTCTTTCGTCATTTAAATAATACTACATTCTCAATTCCCATAGAGTAAATATGTAACCAACAAATGGTGCACCAACTTCACCTAATTACTCAAATAATGCCATTTTCTCATTGCCATAAAATAATTATTATGTAAACAAACCACTCATCGCCTTATTTATAAGCTACCCCAAAACCATGCAACGCCTTTTTCCTTTATTCGGTGCTCGCTTTTCCAGCGATTTGTGTTTTTCTCACCTAGCTAACCACGTCTTCCTCACATTGCTAATTACCTTTCACCATTACCACTAATTTTTATCTTGCATATCTACCACACATAACAACCCCACAAAATTTTTTTTTCCTTTTACTCTATTATGTATCTCACCATTTTCCCCTTTGTTCAACCATCACTATCCACTGCCTCCAATAATTCATGGCACTTATAATACCATATAATTCCCCATCAATTATTACCTAATTGACCGAATCGCCCCTCCCTGCCACTTTAATTCCATATGGCCACACGAGTCATCTCTCACTCTTCAACAATCTAAAAACAAAACACAGAGGAAAATAATTCAAGCTTTCCCTTTCAATCTCACTCTTCGGTGAATAAGTCTCTCTGTCTTCTTCTTTTCTTGCCATTTCTGGGAATCACCATATATGGTTGCTCACCACATATAGTTGCTCATCATTGCTAACATTAATCGTTCCATTTACTTCGCTTATCAAGTACGTACCCATCATTGATCGTTTCTTCTCAATCATCTCCTTTCTTCCAATCTCTTCCTTAACTTTTTGATCTGTTCTTTCAGTCTTCTCCTCTCACTTCTCCACTCTGCATATTTAAACGCGAAAACCATCAACTCGCGCTCATAAACTTGATTTCCACTCTCTCTGATGCACATTATTTCATTAATCTCCTCATGTAGAACTCTATCCTTGTTTTTCAAGCCTTTGACTACTTTCTCACTATGGCTTTCCTTTATCTGAGAACTACCCATTCTTCAATTCTTGTTTTCTCAAATTAAGCTCTTATAACGATTGGAGCCAAATCTCAAAAGCTAAAAGGAAGAGCCGAAAACATTGATAAAATTTTTGATAAAAGTGTGATAGCCAGAAAATAATGAAACTAAAAAAATGCGTGGGAAACACTACTAACAGGAACAATCAAACATTTGAACGATATAAAAGTTAGCATTTGTACAATATAGAATCAAGAAATCAACAATTATACCCCAATTACCTACAAAGTAGAGGTGTCAAAACTGGCGGGGCGGGGCGGCCCGCTACCCTTGCAGCCTGGCACGGCCATCTATACAAAAAGCCCGCACATCCGGGCTTCTCGGTCCAGGCCAGACAGGCCCAGATTTTTTGGCTTGTGGCCTGGCCCACCCGTGTAACCCATGTGGGCCGGCCCATATGGGCCACTGGTTGGCCTAGCCCATGTGGGCCACTCTTTTCTTTTTTTCTTTTAGGTCATATTTTACATTTAAATTTTAAAATAAATACATTACAATTGAAATACTTCAATAGGAAATTTGCCACATTTTTTAAAGATATCACTAGTTTTTAAAATTTTAAAGTCTAATTAAAAAGTAAACATATAACAAGATAAAATTAAAATTTTTAAAAAGCTTCAAATATTCTATTACATAAAAAACTTTGAAATTCAAATATTATTTACTATAGCCAACAACTAGATAGTTTTAACACTTAAACTTTCGAAATTTAAACATAACACAAATAACTATTTATTAATTTGTATCACTATAATTATAGATTTATAGTATATTGCAACTATTGACATCATAACATGACAATATCTACAAAAAAATAATAAAAAAAGTTAAAAACTTTTTGGTCAACAGTGGCGCCTGCAGCGCCTTGCTGCAGGCGCTGCTGCCTGCAGCAGCCTATTGCTGCTATAGGCAGCCTTTTTCTTTTAAAAAGGCAAATTGCTTTTTGAAAAGTCAAAAGGCAATTTGCCTTTTGTCCTTTTTATGGCAGAGAGCCGTCCGGCTCTTTGCCCAAAAAATTTAAAATTTTTTTAAATTAAAATTTACATGGGCCCAGCGAGTTAACTACGGGCCCAGCCCACGTGAACCGGCCAGTCAGATGGGCCAAGAGTAGTGGACCGGACCACGGACCGGCCGGTTTCGGTCCGGCCGGCTGTTCCGGGCTTTTCCGCCGGGCCGCATCTGGACACCTCTACCGCAAAGCATTGAATCAATAATACCATCACCAATTATTCTTACCATTGACTAGCAATTATACTATACAATCTGCAAGACTGATGCAAGTATACATGGGTTTGGATGCATGACAATAAATTTGCCAATTCATTTTGATGTAGATATTATCATATAATGCAAATCTTAGATTTTTATAACATGCACCTGACTAGTTACAGTTCCTTATTTAACGTTCTATAAGTAGCAAAGCATTAGGGAAATTTTTTATTTGCTCTAAACTCTAGATAACTTTTAGAGGCAATTTGTCAGGAAAATGACACTACTATAGTCTATCCCAAAGCAAATGATAATGCACAACAGGAAATCAAATTCATACCGACTCTGTAATTATGGGCTAGTCTTCACTGAAGTATACATATCGGCTTTCATAACCTTACACCCAGACATCTTAATTAAAGAAACATAGGCCAATGCTTAAATTTAATGATTTGAAAACTACTAACTATACGAAGTTTTAACTCCAGCTACGCTAATTAGAAATCAAGGATCATCAAAGATGACAACACCTTCAAATATTTACCCCTCCTGGTCAACTAGTAAAGCAAAAATGAAACACAAAATCAAAAACATCACTGAAAATTAAACTAGTTCCAATCACATTGTTGACAAATTCCAACTGTAACAAATTGATAGAACAACAAAAGAGTCGAAGATCAAAGCATTTATGTCTTCGATAGCATAAATATCTTCGCTAGAACCAATGTAAAGGATCAAACTCACTGATCTTCAATAAAATCTGTATAGTAACATAAGAAATCATATACTTATCCGTAAGTAGATTAAGAGAATGACAGCAGCTGAACTAGAGAATGACAACAACTCATTAGTCATTATTCATCCTTCCAATCTATACCAACTTCTTCACAGAACATTCGATGGCTTCATTCCTCATTTTATGTGCTTCCTTCCTCAGTTTATAGAAAAGTAGCTTGAATTTGTTATCGATTTTTAGATTTTCAACCTTCAACGCCTAAACATCCTATTTACACATTCCTAAAATGAGGATGAGAGAACGACAGAGCAACACTCAAAGATAACTAATCAGACATTCCCGATCACCGATTTGATGTGCCGTTCTTCTATTTTTAGAAATCAGGTTAAATTTGTTATCAATTTTCGTAACTTCAACCTTCTATGATTTCTTCTGATTTTCTGATTTTGGTTTTGAATGAATCTTACCCAAAAGAAATTCATGACTTTTTGATTGAAATTCCAGCAAATGGCTCCAAATGATCTAGATTGGAGATGGATCATTCAAGCTTTTTTTGTGTCAGGTGAAGAGAAGAAATCCTAGGGAGGGAATACGTGCATTTTCTTTTGAGTGAAAAGGGATAAGGAAATCCCTTCTTATACAACTCTCTCTATTGATAAGCATAAAACTGGCAGCTCTCTTTCGTAATTGCTTCACTAATACCAAATCCTCTGGCAATATTCTTGCTTCTAAATAATTCTTGAGATGCTTAATCCACGCATCCTTATCTACGTCTAGATAGCATACCTAAGCCACCAAAGTGGGCAGTTTCAAAACTCTTACCAGAGTCACCTCGTTCCTAAAAAGTTTCTTGAAGACCTCCTTAGACAAGCGATCTGCCCTATCGTTCGCTTCCCTAGTGACTTTCATGATTTCCCATTGTGAGAATGCTCTTAATAACTCTTTCACTTTGATATAATAAAGCATCATTCACTCTTCTTTCATCTCAAATGTTTTTTGTACCTAATGAACGACCAACTGTGAATCGCTGTGGATTAGAATGCCCCTTGCGCTTTTGGTAATCGCTAGCTAAAGTTCATATACCAATGCCTCATATTCTACTTCATTATTAGTGGCTGCGAATTCTATCTGGAGCGACAGCTCTCATAAGACTTTCCTTAAGGATTTGTTAATAGTACACCTACCTAATCCTTTCTTTCCCGACAATCCATCTACGTACAACCTCCAGCTAGCTCAATCCTTAGGAGATGATGATGGAGTTAACTTATCAATAAAATCTGCAAACCCTACGCTTTGACAGTACCTCGCGATTTGTATTCAATATCATATTCTCCTAACTCTATTGCCCATCTCATCAGTCTCCTTGAAATGTTTAGGATGATTCATAACATACCGCAAAGGAAAATAGGTCATTACCTCAATGGCATGAGCCTGAACATAAGACGTCAATTTTCGAGCAGTGAAAACTATTCCAAGAACCAACTACTTCATTGAGGAATATCTGGTTTCCACATCTCTCCATATGTGGCTAACATAATATATTGGCTTTTCAAGATTCCCCTATTTCCTCATCAACATGGAACTTACAGATTTCTCTGACACAGCTAAGTAAAGCTTCAAAATGTCCCCTGGTTCCGATCTCGACAATACTAGCAGTTGCTACAAATTGCGTTTTACCTTCTCTAAAGATCGCTCACAATCTGTATCCCAGTGGAATATATTCACTTTTCGTAATAATCTAAACTACGGATAACACTTTTTAGCAACTCACAACATGAACCGGCTTAACGTAGTCAATAGCTCTACCAGTCGCTGTACATCATTCAGTGTGCTAGGCTTTGCCATTATCTGGAGTAGTTTTGATTCCCGGTCAGCTAATCATATATCCCAGAAATTTCCCTCCATCGGTCCCAAATGATCATTTCTCCAGATTGAATTTAATCTTTTGTTTCCTAATGATGTCAAAAACTTCTTGCAGATCATCTAAGTGACTTGCTTCCTCTTTTCTATGAAGCACCATGTCATCTACGTATGCATGCATTTTTATTCCCACCACCGGAGTGAACACTTTATTCACCATCCTTTGATAAGTTACTTATGTGTTTTTCAGCCCAAATGGTAGAGCCGTGTAGCAAAAAGTGCCCATGTCAGTGATAAAGGCCATTTCCTCTTCATTCTTCTCTGTTATCTTGATTTGATGATAGGCAGAAATAGTTTCCAAAAAACAAAATTGTTTATGTCCTACCGTAGCATCAATCAAGGAGTCGATTCATGATAATAGATATGAATCTTTGGGGCATACTTTATTTAAATCTGTGAAATCGAGACACATCTGTCATTTCCCATTAGCCTTTTTCACTGACACTACATTCGCAAGCCATTCCAGAAGCTTTATTTCTCTAATAAATCTGGCCTTCAACAATTTTTCCACCTCATCTTTAATCTCTTGATGTCAATCAGGGGCAAACGATCTTTTCTTCTGTTTTACCAGTTTCTTCGTGGAATCCAGCTTCAAAGAATGTTGCATAACTTTGCGATCAATCCCCTCTATATCGCTTGGGGACCATGCAAAAACATCCAATTTGATTTTAATAATTGAACCAGTTGATCTTTCTCCTCTTTCATTAAGATTTTTCCTATTTAAAAGTTTTTCCACTGACAACCTCTATTTTTTGAATTGCATCAATAGTAGCAAAACGATCTACCTTTGCCTATTCATTCTTGCCCTTTACAGCATTTCATCTACGACTGTAGAGTCCGCTACTTCAACTATCAAAACCTATTTTCCCTTGATGTTGTCAACGTAACATCGTCGTGACAATAACTGGTCTCCTCAGACGATTCCCACTACTCTACTAGTCGGGAATTTCAATGCCTGATGCTAGATGGAAACAACTGCTCCAATGCTATTTAGTAACGGCCTTCCATAAATTGCGTTATATGCTAAAGGTACCCTCACGACTACAAAATGAGTCATTATTGTGATAGTAGCTGGCTGGGTTTCGATTACTACCATCAAATCCATGATACCTTTGGGCTCTACCGTTCTCCCTCTGAAACCTTGTAACAAGGTATGTATAGGATATAATAAAACTTTCAAAATTTTTAAAGTCTTAAGCGCCTCCCAACTTAACACGTTGGTCGCACTTTTGGTATCGACTAAGACCCGTTTGACATCAAAATTTGAGATATCTCCCGTGACAACCAACAAATTATCGTGAGGTAACGACATTCCTACTAGATCACTATCACTGAACATCATAGGCTGAGAAAAACAATTTCTATCAATAGCAATATTATTGATTTGCAATGAACGAGAATAAGATCGGAAGAGCTATTTATGGAATCACCGCCTCATGTGATTACCCCTACCCTAGTTCGTTCCACTCCTGAAGATTATCCTACATTAGATTTCAAGTATCCTGCTATAAGCAATCACTCAACTTCTCTCTTCGATTGATAACATTCTTCTGTTACATGACCATGATCCTGGTGAAACTTACACACCTTTAACTTGTCGCGTTTTCCCGTGTTAGAAACCATTTTATTAGGCCAATGCATGATCCCGTCAGCTAAAGCCTTCATTTGCCCAACCTATGCACATCATTAACAAGCTTCTTCCTAGGTACAATCGTTTCCACTGTATGCGCGCTTGTGCGATGATAGACGTATGGATTGTAGTACCTCTTTCGACTTGAATAATCTGTATCAAACCCATGCTTGTATGAATTCCTTGCCTTCTGAAAGGAATCAAGCGGTAGTGCTATCTACATTTTTTCTTCATTTTTCGTATTCTTTTACCCAACTGCTTCGAACTGATTCTAGCTGACGCACTAAAGACCTCTTCTTGATCGATATGATATGTGATTCTGCCATTTGCAAAAGCTCTATCATTGACTCCGGAGGCTTTTTAGAGATGCTTGTGTAAAAATACTAGTTTCTCAGTCCAGTTAACAAAGCAAACACCACACTAGTTATCTGCAGATCACGTATGCCTAAAGTTGCTCTATTTGACCGAGCGATACACACCTTTAGAGACTCATCTGTTTCTTACATAACTTGCATCAAAGCCAATGGAGTTTTCTTCTTCCTAGTGCTGCTAGAGAAGTGTATCGCAAACTTATTGGCTAACTCTGAGAATATCCCAACAGACCTTGGTGGCAAGGTATCAAACCATTTTTTAGCGTCTCTCTTCAAATTAAGTCATGAGAAAAGCTCTACAGGCGATAACATCTGGCCACCGGTGTAGACTAATCCAGTCCTGAAAGGCATGCAGATGGTCAATTAGATCTCCTGTGTCATCATGCTTCTCAATTGGTTCATGAAACTTTGATGGCAAGGGTACCCTATGTACAACTTCAGTGAATGGATCCTCCTTCATCACTATAGGATGAGCTTGATCTTTTTCTTATGGCCATCATCTCCTTAATCTTTCAAGCAACCAATGCATCTAAGAGGTGAGGTATATCAGCTACCCCCTCAGACATTCCTGGCTCCACCTGAGACGACGAAGTAGCTGCCGGAGGTCGATCAGCAGTATTTTGAGCTAGCATTTGCATCAATGCATCCATCTAATCTTGCATTGTTTGAAGTTTTTCTTAAAGATCTTCTGTTGAAATGGCTGGAATTGATGCTGATTCAGTCATCCAAGTTGAAACTTCCAGTAACGCATGACGACTATCTTTCTGTCTACCAGGTACAACCCTAGATTTTCACCGGGAAACTCTTACTTTCAGCTTTGGAGGCATGATTTTTGACAATAACTCGTGGATTAATTCGTGCAAAGAGTGCCAAATAGTCTGATCTAACAATGATGATGAAATATAGAACAGATTCTGAAAGAGAAAGTGACTGAATAATCTGTTACAACCGTCCCCCTTATTTATAAAGAGAAAAGGAATAAGCGGGAAAAATAGCAAAAAATTACAATGTGACTGCGATATTTGCATTACTAGAGTGCTTGCTCTAAATAATTCTTGTATAAAATGAACCATCTTCTCTCCAGCTCGATGATCATTCCTTCTTTAGCATTAGCCCTCTTATTGCGAGTAAGCGATTCATCAGCCAAAGAAATCCTTTCCAAGATCGGATTATTAAACTATCCATCTAGACCGATCTTACCTCTTGACGTCATCCTTATACCAGAACCAAGGTACTCCTATATACAAATGTAATATCATAAGCCCCATACTCTCTTCAAAAGACAATAGTATTTTCACGGGAGTGAATAAATATAGCATCATAAGCCCGATCACTCTCGTCGAAAGACAGTGATGGGAGTGAATAAATATAGCATCACAGGTGTTTCATGCTCTCAATGAGTTCATACACCAGTTATTTCTATTTTTATTTAACAAAGATCTGGATCAATTGCTAAAATAACTATAGTAAGAAATCTAATACTATTTTCAAAAAGCAGAAAAAAAAAGAAATCTTGAAAGAGAGTAAATTACATGAAAACAATCTTGGAATTTAATACATATAAGTATTAAAAAGGCCATTCAACTTGTTAATGATGAAGATATTATTAAATATAGAAAGTGAGTCCCTTACCAAAACTTTTGGGACAAAATTTTCGGGATGTTTTTGAAAATTTTCCGATAGAAAGATATATATATATATATATATGTGTGTGTGTGTATATAGAGGGGGAGAGAGATATATATATATATATATAGTAGGTAGAAGTTCAATATTTAGTGATTCTTAGAACTTTATTATTTTATTTCTAGGTCGTCAAGTCCTTAGGATCTATTTAAATTGTAGTAATTAGAAGTCATTGTAATACGGTTAAGTTTTGAATAAATTTAAAAATATTGGATTTTTTCCAATCTACACCTAACCGGTTGATTCTTGTGTGAATCTTCATTTAGAATCCCATATTAGTCTTCTATTACACTTTTGGTTGCATGAGTTGAAAAGGTAGAGGTAAAGTTTAGGCATGAAGTGATGTTATTGCATCAAATAATATATAGGCATTATGTAACAGCAACATAATTTTGCAAAAATATGATATGAGCTAAGCGAGTGGTTCAATCTACGGATGACAACGGGATAGGTTCAGGGTGGGTATGCCTTCCCCCGTCCCTACCCTTCCCAGCCCCGGAACTCGATTGTAACGGGTAGGGGTTGGGGTCAGGGCGGGGTGACTTCGGGTTGAGGATTAAAAAAATCCCCCAAATTTTTTCTTTGGAAGAAATACAACAATGTACACAAACCAAAATCTTCAAATACAGACCTCCTTCTTAGAAAAAAAAAATTCTTCAAATACAGAGAACTCTATTTGCCAATATGCATTCTTAACAAAGACTAAATACAACAAAAAATAAAAAAGTAAAAGATCATAAAACATATACCATTTATAGAATGTGTCTAAGATTTAAAAGCAAGGTTTGTGAATTGAACTCGCCAAACTCCATCCACATCTATGTGAGCATTGAGAAAGAGACGGACAAATTGTGTCACAATGGTGTTAGGTGGCAGATCCAATCCACAGAGAGAGAGAGAGAGAGAGAGAGGTGGTCTGTGGGTCACGACAGTGGAAATGGGAAGAGAAGGCAGGATTTGAAATGCAGTAGGGAATTAGGGTTGCAATGAATGAATAAATTCGTATTTATTTTAAATGTAAAATTCTTATATTATTATGAAGTTATATAAATTTGTGAGAAAATATATATAAGGAAAAGAACAGTGCAAGTGGTTAGTTGTTTCATCCTCATACTGGTACTACCGGTTCGAAATTTCCCATACCCTTAGTTTTTTAATTAAAAATTAAAACAAAGAAGGGAATGCTATCGGGGCGGGTTGAGGCATAAAAAACCCGTCCCCACCCCGTTATTTAACAGGGCAAGGGTTTCAAGCTACTGGGTTTAAATTGCCATCCCTAGTTCAATATGTCTTGTCGAGCTGCCCAAACATTAGTGTCATGGCACCGAAAAGGACTTCATATGCAAAAAATTATGCTCACTTCTTCAGCCACCAGCAATTGTATCATTCCAAGTAGACAGATGATCCATACATTGGCCCCATTTATGTACATTTATTTTAGGGTCCATACACTTATTTCATTTTGGACCAAAGTTTTGTACTTAAAGGGGTTGAGCTACGTGTACCTGACTGTAATCTCCAGTTGAAATTGATTGAGGAACATCATAAGGAGGGCCATATGAGACGTGATAGGACTCTGGCTCTTATTACAACTTCTTTTTTCTGGCCTACTATTCTCTGTGAAATGGAACGGTATGTCTTGTGATATCAGATCTGTAATTTGGCAAAGGGAAAAACCATAGATGCGGGCCTTTATCATGTCGATTCTTTTAGAGATCGGAAGAGCGTCGTGACCTTGGACCAATATTAGCATGGATTTCATGTTGGGTTTTGTCCCTTACACAATATGTGAATGATTCTTTATTCGTGGTTGTTGATCGATTCTGTATGATACTGCATTTTATTCCTTGCAAGAAAATAACAAATGTGCTGAACATTCTCTATAAAATTCTTTCGTGAAGTGTACTACCTTTATAGACTTCCCACTTCTATTGTGTCAGATATAGATAATCGATTTCTCAGTCACCTTTGGTGGAGTTTGTGGAAGATTATTAATACATCACTTAATTTCAGCAGTGCATATCATCCTCAAACTGATGACTAAATTGAGGTGGTTAATTGTTCCTTGGGCAACGTGTTATATTATTTAGTAGGGAAAAACCAAAGGTCATGGGATTAGCTACTCAATCAGGCAGAGTTTGCTCACAACCATGCTCATAGTCGCAGTATAGGTTTTAGTCCCTTTTAGATTGTATACAACGTCCTGCCGCGTGGCCAGGTTGACTTGTTAAGTCTTCATTCTAAGACTTGGCCACATGTTCAAGCCGTGAATTTTATTCATAACTTGCAACAGGTTCATGGGCTGACACATGCTCACTTGATTGAAGCCATCTGTAAGTATAAGGCAGCAGCAGACAAACATCATCACTCTATGTAGTTTGAGGTTGTGATTTTATATGGGCTTTCCTTACCAAGGACCTTATTCCTTCTTATAAGTACTCTAAACTCTCTGCTCTCACAATTGGTCCCATTGAAGTGGTTGAGAAAATTAATCCAAATGGATATCGTGCGAAACTTCCCAACCACCTATGCACATCAGATGTTTTTAATGTTAAATATCTCATTCCTTATGAGAATGATGAGGAGAATGATGAGGCTCGAGTGTCTAATGAAGAAGAACATGCACTTACATACTTGGAATGATATGATTGCTGATGAGCGTAACTTCTGCTCATGAAGCCTATTTTTGGGCCATGAAAGCATCTTTTGCTACAGTTTGATGAGACAGATTGAACTAGTCACTTTGCCTTTTAAATGTTGATTATTTTTCACAATTATTGTATGCCTAACCCATTAAGAGTTTGTAGCCCACCAGACACTACTACAGAATAGACAAAAAAAGAGGGAATGTACGTTGGTTTGTTCAAAAAGCAACGCGCAAAGAAAAGACGGTGGCATTTTTGAAAATTTTGGCAAATAAATACACGTAGGTTCACTGATGCGCATTCCAAAAACATTCAAGTTTAAATTAATCATACGGGTACATCACTCAGAATGTAAATCGATCTCCAAATTCATTTTTTCCTTCTACTCCCAAAATCTGACCGAGTTGATTCAATCCAATGGCGGTGCAACTATTTCTGGTTGATAAGGAATGAAATCTATTGTTAACTCTAAATTAAGAAGAGATTCAAGAAATCTTTACTTCTATGTTGTTAATTCTTATCTAAAGTAGTCTGTAGGAGATTGAGGTATATGGCATCTCTCTCTAAGTTTCCTCTTTCAATACTTATAATACTAAGCAAATATATTTTCTCAGTCGGTGGGTGAGAGAAGAATGGTGGAGAAAAAGGGAATTATGGCTATGGTAAGGCGTTATGCCGTCGTTTTCATCTGACTGGGTACCACCATTCCTGTGCTGTCAAATGCATCTGATCATATATACAAAGTTGGATATCCGGTGCCCCTTTACACCAATAAGGTTGGACGTTTTCACAATCCCAAGTAATCTTTTTCTTGATTTGCATTGTGAAATATTATTAGTTAAGATTGTACTTTGGAAATATGCTTAAGATTGGCAAATTTGTTTGAAGCAAATCCAAATGTTTCCTGCGAACGGCGTGTGGAACGAAAACATGTTAAACACCTTTGCTAGTCTATGCAATGTTATTAGGAATTTGAATTTTGAAGAGTAAAAATGGTATTATTAGAAATGATGGCTCTATAAATGTGGGTTAGAGTTACATTGGATGGCAGATCTAGAGAAGAATAAGAAGAAAAAAATGGTATTATTGGAAATAAAGCATAATGATTGCTGGTAGATCTAGAGGAGGAGGAGGAGAAGAAGAAGAAAAAGAAGAAGAAGAAGGAAACAAAACAATAGACATATGTTGTAAAGGATAAACTGACGCATATTGTGCACTTTAAGTGTCACCGCGCTGCCCAAAAACTGACATGTATACCGTTACTATGTGCGTCACTACCAATAGCATCGCCTTCAAAACCGACATCAATACAACTAACGTCTAAGCTGTTATTCTGCAGTAGCGTGGCCTGTCTATTTATGTTTGTGTTCTTTCATTCTAGAGTTCTCGATTACTCTTGATTAAGAAAAACAATTGTTCTTTTCTGGAGTTGAATAAGTTTTTTTTATGTTGAATTTGTAGGCGTGTTAAGTGTACACCTACATCATATTTATAATTTTTCCCATTAGATGAGTTATAGGGTTTAACTTTTGGGTAATTATATTGCTACTATAAATTTTTATTCTCTCATCACATTTTAACCCTACCACATTGAAGAATGAAAATTGATAGTTACGCCAATAAGTTTACCTCTATAACTAATATAAAATAAAATATAATAAAAACAAAATTTAGAATCAAATAAGGAAATCAAATATGTCACTTCTTACACCATTATTGGAAGCCATCACCACTTAATTTTTGTTTATTTTTGGGTTTGCACTGTGAATAGAGGTGAATTCTTCATTGTTTGCAGCCCATTTTCCTATTTACTACTTAAGTTTGCTTACTTAGATTCCGATTAACAATTTGATGAAATGGGTCGTCATTATTAGTTTTAAAAATAAAAATTGTTGGGTTAATTATTGTTTGTTCCTCACTCAATTTGGAAGATGCAAATAACCTTTTTATTCAATTTGCCTGTTGTTAAAATTATTCCACAAGTGTATGGGGTCGAAACAAGTAATATAAGTGATAAATCAAGTGTCATACCCACAAGTATGGGTAATTAAAATTCACTTTAACTAAGTACTTTTGACAAATAACACAAATAAGTAAACACACAATTAACTTTTGAGTTGCAATTCAAAGAAATAAATAAAATTATGCAAGATAATTTAAAAACAAGAATTAATAGGAATTAAATGAATTCAGAAGATAAAAACACTAGGATCTCTGAATCCACCACCGCTTCCACAATCAATCCTTAGCAATCGCCCTCACACGTTCTAGTCTATGGTTGAAAATCAATAATTCTAATTTATTTGAAAGCGCCTCTCTATGGTCGTCCGAATCCAGTGGCGGAGCCAGAAATTTTATTTTGCGGCGGTGAAACAACAGACACACATTTACACTGTAAAATAACTTTTTTCCCCTCCTTTTGAAAGGATATACTGTGAAACTTAGTTGTGAATAGTTTTATATAGCAATATTTACACCGCAAGATAGTTTTACATTTTAAATTTCGTTACATACAAAATCAAATGAACATAATATATCAGTTCGAGCAGATAAAGGTGAAATATCATCCGTCCATGCCTGATAAAAAGTGTGATAATTTAAACCTCCTTACACTTGGATACTCTCCTTTTAAATTCTAATATTTATAAGCCAAAGTAGCGTATAGAAATCATTTGCCGGAACTTGTTGCCTATCAATTCCCTTTCTCACAAGTACCATAGCTATAAAACTAAATGCATACCCAGCTAAGAAACATAAAAAGAATAAGGACTTCTGATTTAGCTTCTAAAGGTTGTTCTTTTACAAATTACAAAATTAGAGGAAAAATATACACATAATGCACAAAAGAAAAAGAAAAATAATCATCCAAACATGTAATGACAATATAAATCCAATAATCCACAACTAATACTAACATGTCTCTTTGACTTAAAAAAAATAATAATCATCCAAACATGTAATCACAATTTAAATCCCGTAATCCAAAACTAATATTAACTTGTCTCTTTGACTTTAAAAAAAGAGAAAGAAGAAAAGAAAAAAAGAAGGAAACTTGAAGCTCTCTGTGAGTCGACCAGTGCAATGAAAGGAAACAAAATAGGGTTCAAAGAAACAAAGTTCAAGAAATGGAAAAGGAAGAAGAAGGCAAAAAAAACCATACTTTTCCATGATCATCTTTTTCCTAGGCTTTGATTTCTAAATTTGAAATTGGGTAATTAGTTCGTGTCTTTGTTCTCATTTCACTTTAATAGAATTGGTGGAACTTCACAAGGGCCTATTAAATATATAGGTTGAGGTAGACTAATTGGGCTTTTCAAAAAACTGTAAATGGGCTTCAACTACCAAACTTATCAGTCCATTCTACCCCATTTTGAATTTCAAAGAAAAACTTTTAAGTTTCAAAATTGGTTGCAGGGGCGATCTCTATTGCAGCGCTAGATGTTGTAGGGGTGGTCGCCCCCTCACGCCCCCTTTCCCTCCGTCCCTGTCTGAATATATACCTACACGCAGGGCCAGCTATCTCTAATTAACCTTCAAACATAAGGCATACGTTCATTCACTTTGATTATTATCCAATGATTTCATAAAGTGTAACAGTATCTTTATCTATTATAGGACCCTATATTGTTCACAACTATGTACTAAACTCATGAAGAATCTCTCGAAAACAACATGAATCATAAAGCTTAACTTAAGAGTGATCAAGCATCAAATCCGAATAAACGAATAGTGAAGATCAACGCGTCGTAGGAGAACACTAGTAAGAACGAAATACTATAAATTAATCATGAAATATGGGATTTCATCATGAACCCTAGTTCAAGAGTTTAGCATAGCATGATATTACTAGACAACATAAGAAATAAAGATGAATTCATTAAAAGGAAATAGGAAGATAGAACCCTAGATCTTCATTCACTTCCAACTTGTATCTCCAATTCTTCCTTGTGTATTCTTCCCTTTTCTTATGTTATCTCTCCTCCATTTATAAGTGTAGACGTCTTAGAATACCCAAAATCTCGAAAATGGGCCAAAAACTCATAAACCAGCTTATCCCGCCTCGGGCTGCGGGTCACCGCAGAATGCTTGCTGCGGTCCACCAGCTGCCAATAGAAAATTCTCCCACCGCGGGTCACCACGGTTTGCTTGCCGCGGTCTGCCCGCGGCCTATTTTTAGAACATGCGTTTCAGTCCCTACTTTAAACTTTTCTTACCCCAATGGTCCTTTTCAGTATTTTCTTCATTCAAATAAGTCTAAAAATTCCTGAACTTTTCACAGTGGTCCTCGCACTCATCACACTTGACCCAAATAGTCTCTTTCAAGTTTCTCTAAAGTGCAATTTAGTCCTCAAACTTATTGACACTGGTCTTCTTGTGTCGAAACTCTCGGGCCATCACCCATTGATGCCACAACTCGAATATAAAGCTCCAATTTGTTTCCAAAATCATCCTTTTCAATTAGTATCACCTCAAATCGAGCTTTTCGTCTATATAAACTATATGTACACAAATTAGGTAGAAATATGCTCAATTACATATAAAATTGAATAAGTTAAAAGGAGTAAATTATATATAAAATGTACGTATGCCGATCAGTGGAACCAAAAGCTGTCAAAAAAAGATTATGGTGAAAGCAGGAAAAATTTTTCTAAGTTGTTTCTGGTGATAATTAGATGAAAAGATGTCGAAGAAGATACAGTGAGAAAAGAAAATTCAAAAGAGAACAAGCTATGGTATTTAATTGTGATGAGGAAATAATAAAAAGATTATGTGAAACATCCTATATCTAAATAAAGGTAATAAAAGTAATTTGATTTACGGGCATCTAAGGAAAATTTTAAAATATTGTTTAATATGTGGTGTAGGAATGAAAATTTGCAGTGACAATATAATTGCATTTTAGTTTTTACTATTTGAACTAGGGCTGTGCAAACGGGTTTCGTTCTCGGGTTTTTGAAGGACCAAGACCGGACCAAATATCTTCGGTTCGGTCCCGGTCTCGGTCCTAAAAATGGCAAGCTCAAACGGTTTCGGTCCTGGTTCGGCCTCGGATAATGAATTCAGTTTTTTCGGGTTTTTCCGGGCTTGTGAAAAAAATTTTCTATAGACTTAGTAACGTAAAAACACATATAAACAAAGTTTAGAATATTACCCGATAAAATATAGATAATTCCTACTTTATTATACATTTATAGGGATTAATATTACAAAAATAATGTAATTGTCAAAAATAAATAACACTTACAACTTAAAATAAAAACAAGAAAATCAATTTCACATTTTTTACCAATAAGAAAACCACTTGAATAAATGAGAAGATGTATAAGCACAAATT
>CAVNYN010287729.1:14715-33748 GCA_963692815.1 Nyctanthes arbor-tristis | reverse complement strand
TATGTACACAAATTAGGTAGAAATATGCTCAATTACATATAAAATTGAATAAGTTAAAAGGAGTAAATTATATATAAAATGTACGTATGCCGATCAGTGGAACCAAAAGCTGTCAAAAAAAGATTATGGTGAAAGCAGGAAAAATTTTTCTAAGTTGTTTCTGGTGATAATTAGATGAAAAGATGTCGAAGAAGATACAGTGAGAAAAGAAAATTCAAAAGAGAACAAGCTATGGTATTTAATTGTGATGAGGAAATAATAAAAAGATTATGTGAAACATCCTATATCTAAATAAAGGTAATAAAAGTAATTTGATTTACGGGCATCTAAGGAAATTTTAAAATATTGTTTAATATGTGGTGTAGGAATGAAAATTTGTAGTGACAATATAATAGCATTTTAGTTTTTACTATTTGAACTAGGGCTGTGCAAACGGGTTTCGTTCTCAGGTTTTTGAAGGACTAAGACCGGACCAAACATCTTCAGTTCGGTCCCGGTCTCGGTTCTAAAAATGGCAAGCCCAAACGGTTTCGGTCCCGGTTCAGGCTCGGGTAATGAATTCAGTTTTTTCGGGCTTTTCGGGGCTTGTGAAAAAAATTTTCTATAAACTTAGTAATGTAAAAACACATATAAACAAAGTTTAGAATATTACCCGATAAAATATAGATAATTCCTACTTTATTATACATTTATAGGGATTAATATTACAAAAATAATGTAATTGTCAAAAATAAATAACACTTACAACTTAAAATAAAAACAAGAAAATCAATTTCATATTTTTTACCAATAAGAAAACCACTTGAATAAATGAGAAGATGTATAAGCACAAATTCTCCACGTCTATATATAAATATATATTATATAATAATAGCATGTAACTTAAATAGAGTCAGTAAACATATTTTAAATTCGAACAATTTTTTTAACAAAATCCTTACAATGTTGTAAATTCTAGTAACATTATATATTAACACAATTATTCTTGATTATTGCTTAAAAAATAATATAATAATGATGATTTTTAAAAAAGTTTATTGGCCAAAAAATTCCAACTTGAAAAAGAAATTTAGTGGTATTGCTTTAACTTTTTAATTGTCACACATTGAAAGCTTTGTAAAAAAGTAATATGATTGGAGCTTATAAATAAGATGAGCCTTTGTGTAAGTGACTATGTAAATGAAATTTTGTGGACTTTAAGGCAAATTAATAATTGTCTTGGTTCTTTATATTTAGTTTAAAGTTTAAATAATTGTCCCACATTGAAATTTTAGTAAAATGTCAAATAATTAAGACTTATAAATAAGATGAGCTTTTTATACAAGTGACTATGTAAAAGAAATAGTTTTGATTCTTGTCTCTTGACGATTATGAAAAGTGAAAATCGGGTTTCAATTTATATATTTAAAAAAAAAAGTCAACCAGGCTTTGACCTGGTTTCCCGGGTTTTCAAAAAAAACCCGGGACCGGACCGGACCAGACCGGACCGGACAGGTTGTTTTTGCCACAAAGCCCGGACTGAGACCGGCCCGTTTGGTCCGGTTTCAGTCCGGTTCACCCGGTCCCGGTTTTTTTGCGCACCTCTAATTTGAACACATATGTTCATTATTAGCTTTGGTTGAATTTTGAATAAAATTACAAAATTTGAAGAATTTCTTCGATTATGAACTTAAATGGTTGATTTGTGCAGGAATCTCCATTAATTATAATCATGTGTTAGTCATTTGTTACACTTCCACATAAATCAGTAATGATGGAGATGAAGATTCTAGAAGACTTCGACCCATTTATTTCTTTTATTTAATTTGGTCCCTTATGTATTTTATTTAAGTTTAGCCAATTAGATGAGTTTTAGGTTTTTAGTTTTTACTATTTAAACTCATTTGGTTCATTATTAAAGTTGGTTGAGTTTTGAATAAAACTACAAAATTTGAAGAATTTCTTTAATTATGGAGCTAAATGGTAGATTCATGCAGGAATCTCCATTTACAATTATGTGTTAGTCATTTGTTACGCTTCTACCTGCATCAGTTGGTATCAGAGTACGAAGTGCATTCCTGACTATAGATCGAGGATGACAGATTAAACGTTGCAGTGCCAAAGTCGATGCCAGGTACGACACATGTGAACTAATACAAATCTGACAACAACTGGATGCTTTGACACAAAAGAAAGCCACATTGGCTAACCTTTTCAATGTTGGGCTTGAGGCACGAGGTTGTCGTCATGACGTGTGCATTATGGCTGAATGAGATATGATGAGTTCTGATCTAATTCCTGGGACAGCTTTACCAAACTGTCCACACTACCATATGAAGCCTACAAAATATGAGGAATTGAGGCGACATGTGGAGGAATTAGTGAAAAAATGGCACTTCAAGGAACGTCATAGTCCATGTACGATCCCAACATTGCTTGTACCAGAAAAGGATAGCAGCTGTAGAATATGTGTGGATACTGCTTCCTATTCGCCTCTCGATGATTTATTTGATCGGTTGGCTGGGGTAAGTGTCTTTTCAAAACTTGACCTAAAGAGTAGATATCACTAGATTCAATGCGTGCAGCACTTTTTTGTACGTGATGAATCAGGCCTTTTGACCATTTATTGGTAAATATGTCGTAGTATATTTTGATGATATACTTGTGTGTAGCCAATTAGTGAAAGATCACTATGTTCATCTGAGGGAAGTTCTTATTGTTTTGCATTATAAGGAGTTCTTTGCAGCACAGAATAAGCACGTCTTCTTTACTAATCAGTTGTTGTTCTTGGGTTATAAGATATCATCTAGTGATATTGGCTTTTTTTCCTAAAATCACTAGTACCAACATGTTTGTTGGCATGTGCAAGGGAATCCAACATCTTAATTTCATTAAGGATTTGGTCTTTGCTTATCTTCGGTGAGCCTCAATGGGAAGTTCACTAGTTATAAAAAAATATTAGAGATATTTACTTTGAAGTTGTCAGTGTCAAAAAACTTCATCTTGGACTCTATTTGAAGGATATGCACTAAGATTTCATGAGTAGCCATGCTAAATCAATGAATGGGTCAGTATACTTACGTCAAAGAACCGGTCTTTTTTTTTTTTTAGTGAGGGAAGTGTCACATACTTATCGTCTCCACACGATAGTAGTGCGCGGCCTTAGCGTCGTCCCTCATTCCACCCCTGCAGTTGAACGCTAAGTCAGCCTTTCACTTGCCCGACCGGTACTAGCACAACTTACTCGGCAACTGAACACACAACTATGGCAAGAATGCGTCCGAAGTTGGCTAAGAACGCAAACGACTATATACAATTGGCAAATGATATTTACAACGGTTGGACTACTACTTTCTCTCTCTAGCCTCACACTTGGCTCTCTATCCCACAAATGAAGCACTTGGCCTCTATTTATAGGCTCAACCCCTTAGAACGGACGGTTGAGATCGTTTTGATCCAACGGCCAAGATCGACCCTCTAGACTCTTCTACCATTATCGACACATATTTACAAGATTCTTACATGGGCCAGAATGTTCTAGGTCCAGCTAGATCTGCCCGGTCCAGCACGTCCCAGAACGTTCTACCGAATTCTGGGACGTTTCACAGCGTTCTAGAACGTTCCGCAATGTTCTAGCTATTTCCAGCAACGTCCGGCCCCAGAACCTTCCGAAACGCACCCCGTCCAACATGTCTTTCAAGCTTTCAGAATGTTCCACGTCCCTCCGGGTGTGCCGCCGTTGTGGCCGTTCCACTCAGCCAGCTACACACGTCCCCTACCGTGTGCCGAGTCTGCTCCCGTTCTGCCTTTGGCCCTGTCCGCGTGCCGTCTCCCGCACCCCGTGTGCGCCTCGGCCTCGTCCGCATGCAGCCTTCTCGGCCGTGTCACATGCGGGGCGCGACAGAAAGCAACAAGTGTCCACAAGTTTAAGATTCGTGGGCGAATCTTCTTCAGCTTGAGGGGAGTCTTCTTATTTTGCATTATTAGGGTTGGTTGAGTGCCAAAAATATGAGTGTCAAGTGTAGGTACAAGATGATGTTATTGTATCAGTTGTCGATTCTATAGTTGCTGATACATCTAGTATGAGGTAATCCATTTTTCTTTCTTAATATATTGGTTGCCGCAATTTTTCCACAAGAGCCATTTATGGTGGTTAGAAATCATTTGAAGTGAAAAAATAGTATTCTTTCTTCTTTAGTTACGACCATTGCAGCTGCTGTTGCTCAAGTACTAATATTTCATTGATTGTTTTGATGTTCTTATTTAAATGGATAAAATTTCTTTTGTAATGATTAAAGCAATATTAATAGTTGTGTATGTCTATAATCATTCTTGATATTAGTTCTATGCAAAGCTGCAGTTCTATGTAATCACTCTTGGTATATATGGAAATCTTTTTAAAAAGAAGGATTTTATACGTTCTCTTTTCTGCTCTCTTTTATTTTCTTTTTTTTTTTTTTTTTTGAGAGAAGAAAGCTTATTCTTTCATAAAATCAAAGTGGAGTACATTAGAAATAAAAGGAGAAGGAAAATTAAATCATTCAATAGAATCAGCCAAAGAATCTTTCGCTTTTGCTAATGCATGAGCAACGCGATTCGCTGATCTCCTAACCCAGGTGAAATTGATCCCTTGAATTTCATTAGCCAATGAATGACAGTCATCAATAATCATACCAAAATATATACGGTGAGACTCTCCATGACTGTGTTTTAACTATGAGTTTTAATGAGCATAATGATCATGGGTTGGTAATGCCCATTCTCTCCTAATATCACAGAATATTATGTTGATTGCTTCCAGGATCTTGTATGAAATTCTTCTGGAACCTCCAATAAAAGCAGGGCTTCTAATTTTTGATTCTTGGCTGAAGCATATTGTTTAGCTCTCAAACTGTTGCAACTTGGTGACATGGACCATGTGATGCTTCAGATATTACGCACCACTGTACTTGATTTACATAGTACCTTACGAACAAGTGTTCACATAGATTCCATAAAGTCTTATGAAATTAAAAAACAAGTAGACAATGCACTCCTATGGATTGTTAGCAAGTATGTTGACAGAACTTGTTTGAAGGATTTTGAGAAAGTCCAAAACTTAAAAAAAAGAAAGTTAGGTCCTTTTATGTACTGATTTGCAAAGAAAAAAATAGGAGACACGTAAATCTTCAATGCAAGTTTTAAATTTTATTTCTCTGACATGTATTTTTGATGCAGGAGTTGCTTCACTAAAAGAGGTCAAACAGAGCAGACAACCCATATTTGAAGATCTCTACTTGGATTGTCTGGTAATTTTCAAATAGTGGCACGTAAATTAGATCTTTGGTAGCTGGCCGTGGTTAAACATAATGTATATTTTCCTTTGAAAGTCTTAAGTATACTCTTCTTCATCATTGTCTTGTGTATTTTTGATGCAACGATTTCCTGTATTAAGAGGCATTACAAATTTTGAAACGATTATACTGGATCATGGTGGCCGAAATAATCATGATTTGGATTTTATTTCAATGAATGTATGTAACAATTTTAAATTCTTTGGTTGATTTAGCTGAATTACAAAATTAGACTTGCTATTATTTTATGCTGCTTGAATTGAATATGGAGGATTAGTCAGTTGCCAACCACTTTTCCATGTGGGACTCTTTCTTAAAACATCAGTGTTTTGTCATGGACAGTCGTGTCTTGCAATTTTTAAGATAACCAATTAGGATTGAAAATGTTCATTTTAGGTCAAGCCGGTACGCCAACAAATTTAACAAATGTTGTATTTAAAAAATATGTTATGAAATATGAATTGAATAAAACTTAAATTTTGTTGATTTCTCTTTTCTTTACTGATGTTGTTTATATCGTTTTAGCAATTATTTATAGTGACGTTATCATATCTTTAATTGTTGCTTTCCGTGCATCTCACAGGTAGAAAAAGTAGTTGAAATTAAAACCCTTGTGTCTAAGTTATTGAAATTGTAAAATATAGTCCACATCAGTTAATCTAATCGCTAAGACCCATGTGGTCCAGTGACATCTTAGTTAATCATCAAACCCCTCGATTAAGGTTCGATCCTCGTCCCTTACAATCCTTTGTAATATGAAAAAAAAATGATAATCTAATATATTACGAACAATAAATTTCTAAATGGCAATTAATAGAACCAAGTTAAAATGTTTCCAAGCCATGAAAAGAAAATTGATAATCTAATCAAAAAATCTTTCTGAATTATTGAGTGGAAACAAAAGCCTAAATATATTATTATAACTTAGAACATGTTTATAAACTCGATATAAAACCAAGTTTAAATATATTATTGTAATTTGAAACATGTTTATTACAAAACCTCTCACCCCACGTGACATGTGTAGATGCATGTCATGTGTATTTAAAATACACATAACCTGTATGAAATACACGTGGCGTGCTTCTATACACACCACGCGTGGTATTACAAAACTTTCGAGAGGTTTTTGAAATTTTCGATAAAACAATAAACCACAGCTTGAAATTTTTTTTTTTCCTTTTTCATATCTTTATTGTTTATTGCCTTCTCCGACTATTTTAGTCTACGAAAAAGCATTTTAACAGCTGAATTTACAATATACAATATGACCCTTTTCTTAATGGAAGACATCCACTGAAAGTTGTCAAATAAATATACATGTACAATTAAACTTTCGAATCTTGAAATTGAATAGTGGCATTGTTGGAATACTGGAATTGTAGTAGAACAAACTTGTCAACGCATAATAATCCTATTTATTCATTCTATCTTGACATCTTCTTCTTTCTTTTTCTCTTTTATTCTTCTTCGATCATCTTTAATATTTCAACGTCTTCTTCAATTGTTTCACATTTCTCATCAAAATTAATTTTTCTCCTCATACTACTCATTACAATCAAATTCACCACTAAACCACTACCCTAGTATAGAATGGGTTCCTTAATAGTGGATTCCTTGCATCCATGGGGGCTGCTAGACATATATGCAAGTTAACAGGCGAGTAAACTTGTAAAGCGGAAGGAAGCTGATTGACATAATACACTCAAGGGTGCAACGACAATATCCTTGATCTTTTGAAAAGGGTTTTAGTGTAAGCATGCTTGCCAGAACACGAAAGATGGTGAACTATGCTTAAGTAGAGCAAAGTTAGAGGGAACTCTGATAGAGGCTCGAAGCGTTAGTGACGTGCAAATCATTCATTTAAGTATAGGGCGCAAAGAACTATTCAGACCATCTAATAGTTGGTTCCTTTCAAAATTTATCTCAAGATCGTTAGAGTTCGAGTTCTAATTCTATGAGGTAAAGCCTATGATTAAATGTATTGGGGGTGCACACCCCTCGACGTATTTTCAAACGTTAAATAGGTAAGTTGGTGCAACTGCTTTGTTGAGCCGTGCTAATAGAATCTAGAGCTCCAATTGAGCCACTTTTGTAAGCATAACTAGTGATGCATGACGAGCCAGAAGTCGGGTTACAGTGTCCAACCGTGAGCTAACTTGATCCCACAAAGGGAATTGGTCAATTAAGACAGAAGAACGGTGGTCACAAAAGTCAAACTTCGTTAAAGAGTGTGTAACAACTCACACGTCGAATCAATTAACCGTGAAAATAGATGACGCTGAAGTGCAAAACCTGTAACGACTAGTGGGTCAAGCGCCAAAACCTGATAGTTTGACTAGCCTTTCAATTCTATACCCAAGTCAAATGAATGAATTACACATTAATATCATTGCGAGCCTCCGCCAAAGTTTCTTCAAGTTTCGTTGCACACATCGAATATTATAGTTTAACGAAAATTTTCAGTGAGTATTATTATAATACTCACTATTTCACGTGACTACATATATACAAGCTAATTTCAAGTAGTGTGTATATATGATCTCACCTACACAGTGATGTGTGAGAAAAATATTAAATACTTTGAACTATACATACATATATGACGCCTTGTTCTTGCTTACACGCTACAGGAAGCAAAAAATTGCGCTCCTCTCTGTGTCCCCTCAGGCCCAGTCCATCGACTCAAATTCTGAAAGTGAGATCTTAAAAAAAATCTGATATCATATTATATATACATATATATATGTGTGTGTCGAATTTATAGCTCGTAAAATATAGTCAAATTATTATTTAATTTTATTTTTATAATCATATCTGCTATGCTTTATTCTCAGTGCTTTAACACGATAATTTCACAGTAAATCCAGATGAAATTAACGACCTTTTGCCAATTTTCAATTTTGTCCAAACCCGAAGATCTTTTCAATCATAAAGATTCTCCTTCTGAAATCTCCTCTAATCTTTACAAGTAAAAATTCATCTGTGCATATATTTTGTATAGAGCAGATATATCTCTTGCTGTTTCGAGTTCCGACGGAAAATATGAGCTGGAGAAGAGTGGGAAAGGCATTACAGGCGGTGGCGGCGCATGCTTTGCTTTTCAGTTTTACAGTTTTGCTTGTTCTAAAGCTTGATCATATCGTCTCCTGCTCTTGGTGGTCTGTTTTCGTTTACTCAATTCCCCGTTCATTGTTTCAATTTAGTTTATACATGCTTTTTGTGTTCTGTGTTTGAGCAAAGAATTGTTTTTTCTTAAAGACATTCTCAATTGGGTTTTGATTTAATGAATTTGAGTGCCTGAAATATCATCGTACATGTTTCTCTCTCTTTTTCTTTCGCTCTAATTTTTCTTTTCGAGAAATCATTATTGGGATATCATAATTTGGGGAAAAATTAGAGCGATTATGTTCTTGTTATAATTGTTTATTCTTATTTTTGGATTGTCAAACTACTCAGCTGGTTGGCTATTGAGTTTTGTAATGAGTAAACTGCGAAGGCAGGCAGTACATATGAAATAAAAAATATAGAGGGGTTGCTGGAAACCCGAATGCAATGAATGAGATATTGCCCATATGTTTATGTTTATGTTGATGTTGTAGAGGCTATGCTTCTGAAAGACGGGAATGATGGCAAGTAATTCACATCATTCTGACCATCAAATTGCCAAGTTCCTTTGAGTTTAGGCGATTATGATAAGGCTGCTGCTCTTTGGGAACTTGTATATTGGGGAAATACTGATTTCTTAATGAACAAGTAAAAATGAATTCAGAATCTTAATTTTGGAGTCATGGAGCGTGCAAAGGTCACACATTCAAACAAGACATAGTATGCATTCCAAATTTAAGAGTCCTGGTACCTAAGACTCTGCCCCTATGCTAACAAGTTGGAGCGCATGGTAATTCAAAGGACAAAATGTTGTCAATTTAAAAATAATTGAGAATTGCTTGATGAGAACTGAAAAGCCCGAAAGTGGAGGATCATTTCCAGATTCACAAAGAGATAATTTGTTTTAAGCTAACAAGAAAGGAATAGAAAGGTGACATTTTGGATAGTTTCCAAAGTGCATCCAATGTTTTAGTGTGCATGTGTGTGCCTAGATGATGTGGAACTTCTCTACAACATGCTCTGGGAAACAGTTGCCCTGGGATGATTTCACGTAGACAATAAAGACTTTTTAGGCTAAAATAAATTCTATCCGGGTGTTACAAACACTAGAACATTGTTTTGTCCAGTTTCAGGCTTTCAGTGTCTCTCATTTTGTAAGTTATGGGATTTAGGAACTACTAGACTGTATATAACGGGAAGTTATTCTGTTGAAAGAGGGTTGCAGCTAACATTTTTCGTAGAGAAGGAAAAGCCGATCTGTTGAGCAAGGGAGTGGTTTTCTGGACCAAATCGGTTTCTTCTTAGTTTGTGGGTCCCTATGTTGAGAGAAGATGGATTAACAGTAAAATCATGTAGATTTTGAGTAACACGTGACCTATGTTAATTGTTAGAATATAATTTGCATATCTTTATTCATGATTCCGTTTGACTTAAATAGCCAAGATTATAACATTCAAGAAGATACTGTTAGCAACTCACTAACTCCTACTACAACCTACGAGAATATCCTGTAATACCAGGGCCTTATGCTACATATCCACAATGTGATTCAGTAGAAAGCATTTAATGAAACTTATAAACTTAAACAACTGACAGATAAAACAAATATATGTTCAGGTACGTGAATCGGCAATATAATGTAAAAGAAGTAATAGGACTTGCTTCTTGGTTGGTTAATTCCGCTAGATGAAAGATGGTAAACAAGCAATAAAACTATAGACCAAAACTTAAGTAACATCAGAAAATCCTAAACTAAAAACCAAGAATCAGAACTCTAGAAATCTAAAACGTAAAACATGCTTTGCTCATCCAATTATGAATTCTCAAACTGATATTTGAGCAGTTTATTTTATTTATAAGATGACTCATTCAAGCTTTAAACGTGCAGGATTATTTTTTTCCCACTATGGCTATTTCATGCTGTTGTTGCCCGGGGAAGATTTTCTTTACCTGCTCCATCAGTACCACATGATCGCAACGTATGCCAATTTTTCTTATATTTTTGGAATAACTTTGACCATACAGACTTTGCAAGTCTGGTGCATGTTGCATCTCCGTATTTAACATGTAGAGCCTGTATCATGCTGGTTTATATAAATTTGGTTTCTTATATATTTATTTTTGTCACAACTTTGTGGTTAGTGGGCACCGTGCCATGCTGTCGTTGCCATGCCGCTGCTGGTTGCATTTGAACTGCTGCTCTGCATGCATCTCGAAAGCACTAACAGTAAGGAAGTAAAAAACCCTTCAATCATTTAGTAGAACTATTAGGGATTGCTGAATTGGATTTAAATTTTATTTTGTTTCTTAGCATATTGTCTTATGATTGGTAATTATTATTACTTTCTTTTTCAAAAAAGAGATCTTTTACTTTAATGACTATAGTCTGCTTTCTTCTTTGACAAAGTTCTGTAATGTCGGCGACGTATATGTTTGTGTGCAATAATCATAAAATTCTGAAGAGACGGTAATCGATATGAAAGCTTGTGCATTTGTTTCCTTGATGCAGTCAATCATGCTGCTGCAGTGAACTTGAAAATTGTCTTCCTTCCTTTGCTGGCATTTGAAGTTATTGTTCTAATCGACAATTTTAGGTAAAGTGTCCGCTTGATTTTCCACAACTCTGGTTGCTCTTATTTCACTTTAAAAAACAAAAAAGGAATCTTTTAGCATGGTGCTCAGTTGTTTGGTATTTCTGAGTAGTGTTTATCTAGAAGTAGATGGAGCATGGGTGGTTAAGTGGGACCCGTGGTGAATTTGATCCAAGAAATCTAGTGGGTCCTGTGCTTATAACCACCTGGCCTTTTTAAGCTTTGATGACGACAAACATGCTTATATTTTTAAAATCGAAATTAATGAAAAAAGTTTTTATAATTTGAGGGTTTACTCCTTATCATATTTCTTATTGATGAAACAGAATGTGCAAGGCTTTATTACCTGGAGATAATGAAAGCATGAGTGATGAGGCTATATGGGAAACTCTTCCTGTAAGTTTTTCGATTTTACTGAAATCACAAAATGTGCCGGAATAATTCCAACAATGGCCTTAGAGTTTGTTCTATAGTCCTGAGGCTACATTTCTATTTCCAGTCTGGAAGTTCATCGGGTCGATGATGTAGTGAATCAGATCCTATTGGTTATTTTTGTCTGTCATTAAAAAATTGTAACTAAGTTTCTTATGAAGTTGTTTACAAGGGATTTAAGTCCTCGTTAGCAATCTATATCTACTTTGAAATAGAAATAAATTTTGTGAAATGAGTAGTTGAGATTTGTGTGATTAGTTTGACTTGTACATGTGGCCTAACATGATATGTGAATGTGATTAGTTTGATCAAATTTTATTTTGAAATAGATAGAATTGGTTTGCTAACCGGGCCGAAATCTATTGTTGATTTTTTGGCACTGATTTTGCTATTATTATTATTATTATTTTCGTTTTTAGTTGCTTTGCTCTCAATAGCTTTACTAGTGAATTTTTCATTGTAATCAGCATTTCTGGGTGGCAATCTCTATGGTTTTCTTTCTTGCTGCTACAGTTTTCACGCTCCTGAAGCTGTGTGGTAAGACTCTTTCCGTTCTTTGTGTTCTTTGTGCCTGTCCTTTATGATTTCCATGCCATAACTAAGGGAAGGAAAGGTTGTGCGCCATAAATCTGTTATTAATATACCATAAGAAGTTCAGCTGATGTTGTTGACTTATTGTTATCATATTCTGTTATGTATTAATTCTGTCTTCTTCCTATTTGTTCCTCTAATATCGTGTAGCAGATACGCACTGTCAAATTGACCACTTCCTTGTAGCAATGATATATCTCATGTTGAACCAAACTCTATCCTGAAACAATACAAAGTCCCTGTTTCTCTAGCATCTGACATGCTATGTTGGAGAATTCTATGTGCCGATCATTCCCACTACTTCCCGGTCATGCTGACTGCCTTCTAGAAGTTCAAATTGAGAAGCCCCCTCCCCACTCCCCACCCCAAAAAAAAAAAAGTGGGGCCCAAAAAATGTTTGACTTTGAACTCCCAAATCCTTTGCAGAAATTTCAGCTTCATCATCAAATCCTCCAAAACACTCCCATTCCTTGCAGCAAATCTAGAATCAGATGAAAATGATGGTTAAACCCTTAAACTGCAGAGTTACAACCTTGCCACATGTCTATTTACCTTCTTTTGGCCCAAAAAAAAAAAAGGAAGAAGAAGAAAGAATGGTGCTTTATTGATCTTTTACTCAACATTTGAAGCTATATTGATCTTCCTCTGAGATCATAATATAGACATTAAAGAATCGCAGAGAGGAAAAAAGAACTATTGTTGATGTGAAACTACGAAAGTGCTACAGTATATAGAAGAAGCATGATAACTGTTCTTTCATTAAATATTATCCATAAATATAGCAATTGAATAATCCCTCAAATCAGGCAACAAGTTACCTCACTGAATCAAGCAGCAAATAATGAGCCTAAATCAGGGGATAATTTGTTTACAGAAGAAACATATTTTAAAGCAAGAAAAGCAAGAACTAATCACTAAATATTAGGATTTCCACTCGTTAGTTATCCAATTGGCCACTGAACTTGTCTTTCTACTTAGCCATTGAACTTCAAAATGTTTCTCAATGGTCATTAAACTTTACTCAAAGTTTCCATATGATCACTGAATTTCAAAATATTTCCCAATGGTTATTGAACTTCAAATATTTTTACTGAACTTCAAATATTTTTACTCATTCACCACCAATTACGTTTTTCTTTTTTCTTTTTTCTTTTTTCCCCCTTTTTTGGGTTTGATATAAGTAATTTGTTCACATGCCAAGTGAAAATTTGAAGTGCCATGTTTATATATGTTAGATTCCCATTTTTCTTACTTCCTTTAAGTTTGACTAATAGAAATATGATTGATGGGAATTGGCAAAATTGTTATAACTTTATTGACAATTGAGAAACATTTGAAGTTCAATTACCATGTGGAAATGCTGAGTAAAGTTTAGTCACTTTTGAGAAACATTTTAAAGTTAATTGGTTAAGTAGAAGCACAAGATAAAATTCAGTGTCCATTTGGATAAACCACCTGAATTTCCACATACATGAAAAGAGAGAGATACAATAACAAAGTGTTGCCATCACAATTGAAAAATTGAAAATGAACCGAAAGGGCTAAAAGAGTCTGGTGACTTTTGATTCCTAGGAGTATGATGAAGAGAGAACAAAGGAATATATGACAAGGGGGTTTAGGGCAAATAGCGTTATACGGGCTTAACCTATCTCTCACAAGAAAACACATTAAGGGCTTGTATGAAAATGACTTTTCAAAATCAATTCTCACTCAAATTTATTTTCAACCACATATTTACCTATTAAAATAATCTTGCACATAAATTCGTAAATTTTACTTACCTTCTAACAACATATTCTCCAAGAAAATCACTTTTCACAAAATCAATTCTCCAGTAATCATTTCCATACGATCCGTGAAGAAGTACTTCCTCCATCCTAATTATTTAGTCCACTTTTCTTTTTCACAAGGATTAAGTATGTCGTTGCCCTTGTTTTATGACTAATTTTTAAATTAATATTTACACCTAAAACACTAAATAAAGATATAGTTGTAAAGTAATATAAAATAACATTATTAATATGGAAACAAGACTATATAATTGAGACGAACACAGTGATGTTATTTGAAGAAGAAACATGTTAAAAGGAAGAAAAGAAAGGAACTGATAATTGAATTTCCACTTGCATGAAAATAGAGGAAGATACAATAACCGACCCTTGCCATCACAAGTGAAAATTTGGAAATGCACTGAAAGTGCTAAAAGAATTTGGTGACTTAATTTAATTCTAATGACTATGATCACGAGTGAACAAAGGAACAAATGATCAGGAGTTTTGGGCTCTTGCTGTCTCTTTTCAGTTTCTCTTGTGACATATAGAAAATAGGTGAGAAAGGTCTTAATTACAAGCCGTGTCTTCCAGGCCAAGCTTTTCTGCTTATCTTATATGAAGAGCTCCCAGTAGCAGATTTGATGCTTGGGACAATAATTTTGTTTGCTTTCTTTATGGCACAATGAGATCACGACGCTCTTCCGATCTCTGCTTTGATCTTGGAAAAGTTCTATATATGAAATCCAAATATGTGGCAGATAGAATTGACAAGCTACTATGGTAGCTATCAGGAAATAGGTAGATGTATAATCTATTTGGTTTCGGGTAAAAACAATACTGTTACTTTCCGCTTGGCTGCAAGAGGACATTTATGCCAAAATGGGTGTTTCACTTAGAGAACAGATACCTTAGACAAAGAAGAAACTCCAGTAACCGTAGTTCTTGGCTATGAAAATAATGATATCATGATAGTCATTTGGAGTTTGGTAACAGCTAACCATCTATGTTTTACCTTACTTATTTTTCTAATAGTGAGTTATGTTGTACTCTTGAAAGACTTTATTTGTTTGGAAAGAGAAAGACCCGATTATAGCTCCACTGTCTCTTTCAGTGGTAGTCTGTTTGGCAACCGATTGCAATTTGGTTTGTTTATAAACAAAATAATTATTGTACTTGAACAAACATGTGGGTTTCTTTATGTTTGACACCTATTATTGATGTGATGGGTTTATAAATCAATGAGAGCTGTTAAACATAGAGCAAGCCGTGTGGTGATTCCAGTAACAATGATTATTTTGTTTATAATCAAAACCAATTATAATCGGTTGCCAAATGGACCCTATGTCTGGAGGGGAAATGGGGGTTTTCTAGGGAGTGGAAATTGTCATCAATTGGCATAGTCATAATATGATACCTATTATTCTTGAGTGGTGGTATTTATCCAGATTCTAGGGTCTAGTTGGCATCACTACACTGGGGGATGGGTGGAGATGTATAAATGCATGTCAGTATTAATTTATTTGACAACCAATAAAGAAATGACAACTGGTCTCTAGTCTAGAATAATAGCATTATTCATTATTCTTTGGTCATCTCTAGTGTTCAGATTGATGGCAACTCGGGAGCTCTTTGTTAAGTTTGTGTATGAGTTGATAGTCTCAGTGCTCCGATCTGATTGTGCATGCACACCAACAAAAAAAGGGAAAAAAAATAATAAGGAAGCAAAAATAAAAATGAATGAGTACCTGAGGTCATCATGACTGTTTCTTTACACTTCAGATTCCTTTTTATCTACAATAAGATTTCATTGTTTAAGAAGTCAATTGCTGTTTGAGTTATTTCAGTGTTTTTATTGATACAGTGTGCTATATGACTTTGTACTCCCCAACATGTTGATTCAAGAACAATTGATTCATACGACATGAATGTTTGATCTCCTGCATTTAGCTTTGGTCTTTAATTCCAACTACCTATAACTTTTATATTGTAGGTGATATTGGTGCCCTTGGCTGGTGGGATTTGTTCATTAATTATGGGTACTGTTCCTGACTTGTAGTGGGCTTTACTTTCACCCTCCTTTCTGTCCTTAGTATTCACACGGTTGCAATACTGAGATTTCGCTTTTTCTGTGTTTCTGTAGTATTGCAGAGTGCTTTGCATTTCTTGTCTGTACAAAATGGTCTAACCCAGTGATTCATAGAAACTCTCGCACAAGAGAAGCAAGTTCATCGTCAACTGCTATTAGATATCTTGACTGGAACAGTGGCTTGGTGGTATCCTCAGACGATCAAACTCAGGATAGAACTTGCGGTCTGCAAGACATTGGTGGCCACATTATGAAAATTCCAATTATTGGTTTTCAAGTACTGCTTTGCATGCGCCTTGAGGTATTCATTAGACGTCACACTTGTGGCTAACTGATCTGACCAGTCTGTCTTCTTTGGTATTTTTTTATTTTTTGTTGGTTAACTAAGTCACAAATGGTTTTGAGTCAGGGAACACCACCGGGTGTGAGACACGTTCCTCTTCCAATTCTTTTTTCTCCTATTTTTGTACTCCAAGCAGCTGGGCTCTTGTTTGCTATATCAAGATCAGTTGAGAAAATTGTTCTTCTACTAAGAAGTGAAGCTGGCAGGGGAAGATATTTTACGTATTCTTCAAGAGTTCGTGATTGCTTTGCTTTCTTGCACCATGGCTCCAGGTAACATCCAGAAATGGGCTCGTATATATGATTCTTTCCTGATGCTGTAGAGCCACAGAAGAATGGCTGCAGTACCTTGAAGTCACTTTGTATGTTTGTGAATTTTCAATCAGGCTGCTTGGCTGGTGGTCATTGGATGAGGCAAGCCGAGAAGAACAGGCGCGTCTCTTCCATGAGGGGGTCTCAGGGTAAGACATATTTAACCTATATAACGATCTCTTCTTGAAGACTTTTTACATGAACAAATGTTGGGTTATTAAGGAATCTGATGTACTAAATAGTATGGTTGAAATGATATGGTATGGTGCACATTGGATAAAAAGAGACAAATTAGTATATGAGCTTTTCTTCTCAGTTTGTTAAGGTGGAATCTGTTGAAAATAAGTTGTGGACAAATTTTTGAGATGTTTGCGCACATCCAGTGAAGGCCTCTTTTTTAATGCGCTAGTCGAAAAATTGATGAAATAAGACTAGAGGAAACGGGAAATTTCAGTTCACATAAAACAATGTAACTCAAAAGGACTTTACCAAATTAACTCAAAAGGATTTTATCAGGTTAACGTTGGGAGTTAACTTTTGGTAGAGCGAAGTGGTAACAATTGGGTATTTCTAGTGTCACCTTCTATTCTTTGTGAGTTTTTTCTCAGTATATGGTAAGTTTCTGGGAAGAGACATTCTTGACCACAAGGAGAAAAAAGAGACTATAAAAATAAGAATTTTCCAAAGATAAACAATAGGTCTATCTGTACATACATGGTGTACAAAATTTGCACACATACCCCTGAAATTACACACACCACCAAAATTGGTCATTTCAAGAGAGATGGGGTCAGGGACATTTAAGTAATTACATCGGATTGTTTACAAATTTACACCATGTATGTACAAAGAAGATTATTCAAGATAAAATCTAGCAATGAAAAGAGAGCAAGACTGCAAATATTATTAAAACTCTTACTCAGCCAGTTCTCGGTTCTTGATCTTGGTGTGCAGAGCATAGACTTTATGCAAATGGCTAATCAGTAAATCAATTTGGCAATCCTGATGAAGATGTTTGGTCTGGAATCTCTGAAGACAATGCACTTTGTAACAAAAAAATTTTAGGGCAAAATGCCTTACTGTATTTGTTAACAAATGTTATTGTAGTACATATCTATTGCCATTGTCATGATAACAAGAATACAACCTAGTGGGTAAAGTGGGGCAATGTGAAGTGCGGGTGCCGTTTCCCTCACCTCTATCACTATTTAATTTGGCCTAAGAAAAATTTTTTCTTGTGCTACATCCATTTGGCTATATCATCAATGATTAGCAATGCTACAAATTTAGATGCTTCAGAAGATTTCATTTGGTAGTTTAGCATAATGACTTAAGTTATAAATGACACAGTTATAACACTTTCTGTGGTTATCCACCCGATATAGTGAAGAAAATGCCAAAGAAGGATCTCGCTGAGGAGGTAAACATATTCTCTTTCAATACACTTATATTTACATGTAGAATGTTACAGCCAAAATTTTTGTACTCTGATATTCTCATTATATCATGTTTCTGCAAACCGCAACATTATGCATACGCATCTCAATTTTTACTTAATTCTTTTATTTGATCCTCTTGTTTTAAGGTTTGGAGGCTTCAAGCTGCTCTTGGTGAGCAAATGGAGATCACAAAATTCAACCAACAGGAGTATGAAAGACTTCAACATGTAAGGATCTTACTCTTGAATAGTGGTTCTTACTCCTTACGTGGTTCTTCACCAAATATCTAATACTGAGAGCATTCCCAATACAACAATGTGCCACAGTGCACTTGTGGCAAAAGATATATTGACATTATAACACAAAACTTCTCCAATGCAACAATGTCCATTGTGCATATATGTCACCGTAATTAATTAATTAATTAATTTGAAAAAGGAAAGAGAGAAATGTAGTGATTGGGTAGGGTGAATAAAATTAACAGTACAAGGCGTCAAGGACAATGTCTAGTCTAGAAGTAGAAATTGTGCTAGATGCCTTCTATCATTAATTGTGCCACGTAAGATTTTTGTTTTTTATTTTTTGGGCCAATTGTTGAAACACGTCCCGTTGATTTTAGTGGTAGAGATGCTATATGTTTTTCAGGTGATGAACGTTTACCATCTATGATGCGCTGATAAAATGCAGGCCATGTAATGTTATTTTTTTGTCAAGGTTGACTAGTTAGAATATAATTCATTCTCTAATGTAGATATTTTGATTGTCAAAAAGTTCCTTTTTTAAAACAAATTCCATTTTTTTGGGCTTCATAAGTAATGTAATAAATATTTCCATTATTTACCTACTGCTTTTGACCAAAGAACGATATATTTATGACCTACGCCTGCTGTTATCAAAGATATTAATCTTATGCGTCCTATTGATGCATATCATGTGGGGGGGGGGGGGGGGGGGGGGGGGGGGGGGGGGGGGGGGGGGGGGGGGGGGGGGGGGGGGGGGGGGGGGGGGGGGGGGGGGGGGGGGGGGGGGGGGGGGGGGGGGGGGGGGG
>CAVNYN010287729.1:0-14695 GCA_963692815.1 Nyctanthes arbor-tristis | reverse complement strand
CCCCCCCCCCCCCCCCAATCCCCCCAACCAAAAAAAAAAAAAAAGGAAAAGAAAGAATTCAAAGTAGAGAAAAGCTTAAACAAAATGTAGCTTAAATAAAACCAAGTATTAGTTCATTATCAGCCCAAGTTATAAAATGTTTGCGGTCTTCACAGCAGAGGCATATGTGCATTGGTTTTGTTTTCTATTGAATTATCACAACTTGTCTTTGAAGCTCCTCTAAAATATATAAGCTCATTGAGAGATTGATTTACAACAATATTATCATAAATCTGTCCAGGAAAAAGTTCTATGTAGAGTCTGTTTCGAGGGAGAGATTAGCCTAGTTCTTCTTCCATGTAGGCACCGCATTCTGTGCAGGTAACCATAAATTCCATACTTGTCTTCAGTTTTTTGTATACTTTTTTTGCTTGTATATTAATTTGATCCTTAATTTTGTGCAGCAACTGCTCTGATAAATGTAAGAAGTGCCCCATTTGCCGTGTCTCCATCGAGGAACGCTTACCTGTATATGATGTATAGATCTGTATACACCTAATTTGCAATGTCTTGGGCTTTTTTGTGTTTGTTTTCATCAAAACTCTTAGTATTGATGAGTTTTGCTTTGATAGAACTAACAGAAGCTGCAGATATATCTAATTGGAGATGACCAAACTGTACTCTTGTTTCTTTCCTTTGTAAATATATGAGGCAGAATCTGTAGTCAGAATCTGATTCCTCCGGTTCCAATGTTACAAGTGCAATTGTATGAATGTGGTTGCCCAGTTGCCTATGAGACCCTTTGTCAAGGTTCTATAAAGCATTGGGGCATCGTAGTTCCAAGAGTTCAAGGCTTAAGTAACGTTGAAATGTAGAAAAGCTTAGTTACACAGGTGAGTTAAAATAATGCTTCTTACTTCTTTAAATGGGTGAAGAAATTAATTTTCTTCGACGCCCACGACGCCCACGAACAAAGATGTATGAACGAGCCATTGGTCTTGGCACATCATTTCTTTTCAGATTTGTTTGTAAAAATGAAAAAAAAAAAAAAAAAGGGTTATGTTGTGCGCTAGAAGAAAGAATGGAAAAATAAAGAGAAAAGTTGGAGAAAAAATTAATGAATTGTGTATCGTTAACCAGAGCAACCTATTTATAGGTACAAATTTAGGGTTTTAAGGGTATAATAATTATTCACTAAATACAATAATTATTTATAACACTAATCTTTGAACGACTATTTTTTATAAGAACTGCCTCATCACATATAATAACATTCACCACATATTTAGTGCTCTTTTAGCATAAGTGTCAATTATTATATTATTGACATTGTACCAATCTGTAGGATTGTTTTTCTATCTGGCCTAATATTCAATGATGATAATTTTGATGAAACTGATTCATCATCATTGCTATTTATTGAGCTCATGAACATTGCAGTCTCTATAATTTCTTGTATATTCCATCATATCTTAATATAGATATAAGTTATAAAGATCTCTTTATTCTAGTAATTTCAAGTACTTGAGCCTTTAAGCGTTTTTTAATTAGTCATGTCTATATACTCTTCTAGAGTATATGTGCCTCAATGAAACCATCACAAATATATGCTCTATATTCTTTTCATGAATATTTGTTTTGGAATCAACAATGTCATGCTTCAAGCATGCCATTAATATCTCAAATTCTCTTATAGGAATAGAGTATTTAACTTAATATACCTATCGGTATCTATGCAGTCAATAACCTAAAATGTATACTGTCTTGCAAACTTCAAGTTTACATTAGTCAATTACACATTTCATATACTTATTACCAACTATCAACTCCTCCTCTTAATACTAAGAAAACTATTTAATTTAAGAAATAGTCAGAAAAACATGATATCAATATATCATCCTTTATGGATGAAGCATACAAATAGAGATTCAAATCCAATTTGTATTTTCAATATTACAATAATATTCATCTTAGCTTTTGTGGTAAGGTGACTATACATATCGTTCTTATCAACTTTAGATGGAGGCTTATGAATGTAAGCCAAATATATTGGGTTTTATATACTCTATTGGCATGTTATATAAGAATACTGTTGCAAGATAAATATTAATATTATTTAAACACAAATGATTGTTCTCAATTAATGATGTACCAAATAACTTGAGACATATAATATTATTTTACTAACAGTAGGCAATTAATATTCTAACCAATATATGAATAATTAATGACTTTTGAAATAAAATTCACTAGTAAGATACATAGGTCTTTGTTTCGATATCTGAAAGTTTTACTCATAATCAATCAATTGAGCAAATATTCTCAAAAACTTTTGGTTATGAGTTTGACATTTGACCTTTAGTAGATTCAAATTCATAAAATATTTAGAAGGTCCACATGGAGGGTGAGTAGCCTCACACAGTTCACCTTAAATATTTTCCAGATACATTTAGAATTCAATTCCAAATGGCTAGTTATTATTAATAATCAAATTCTCTGAGAACTTACGACACATAAGAATTCTCTTAAATGGAAGAATTTTCCAATTCTTTACATAATTCTCGATAATTCTTATTATCAATAAAAGATCGGAAGAGTCTAATTGGTCATGTCAAATAATAAAATTTCCAAATTATTGAACTTCTTGTCCAATATAACTAGTAATTCTATATTTAAACAACACAACCAAAACTTCTTAAGCAAAAGATATCAGATTCTCAAAGAAAGACATGGCCTCAAGGGAGAATACCGATGATAGGTTGTTGGCTTTATACAAACCATCAATATTGTATGTAATATGGCACGATCCTAAACAGAAGTTGAGAATTAGACAATGGTCTAGCAATTAATTGAAGACAGTTAATAAACAATTTTACTTTACCATTTTGAGTGTGGACATGAACAACTAAATATTCAACCTCAATTCCGTTTGTCATGCAATGATCATCGAATGCTTGAGATTAAAACTCACCAACATCATTAAGGCAAATTTTCTTGATTGGGTATGCAGAAATTGGGCTTTTTAATTTTATTTTATAAGCAAATAGTTTACAAGTGCTGCATTTCTAATATAAAGCAGGTAGACATGGGATCATCTAGTAGAAGCATCAATTAATACTATAAACTGATAAAATAGTCCATATAGTGCGTATATCGGCTCATATATACCTCCATGAATTCTTTCTAAAATATTTGGTGATTCAATTTTAACCTTCATACTGGAATGTTTGATGACTAACTTGCTTAGTGCACAAGTAGTACCTGGGAAACTATTTGCTAAAAAAAAACTGCTGGTTCTTTAGATTGTATCTATGTAAATTATCTTTCGCAACTTAGTTGCTCATGTATGCCCAAATCTATCATACTCAAGTTTAAAGTCATTGGTCAACGAACTTCAAGTTTGTAGCATGGTTTATTTTCATTGCTTTTATAAATATATATTACATTTCAGATGATGGTGATGAGAATTTTTCTTTTATCCGCTTCTGCCCATATACAAAGGAATTTATGCAAAAATATTATTTTTTTTTTGAATCATCTCAATATGGTATCCATTGAATATCTTTAAAAATCAACAAATTTCACTTGAATTTGCTAAAGTAAAGTGCATCATTAATATATTAGTCGGTGGAACGTGCGTTGCACGTTGTATGTTATAATAAATACATTTGATATATGTAAATTTCGTAAGAAAATTTTATTACGATAGCACTTCTTGATACACAATATTTTTGGTCAACATTACACTTTTATTGCTTTTGTTGTCTGATATGACCAACACTTTTGTTGTTTGCATTGAAACTCCACGTAAAAGCGCAACATAGAGTTGTCCATGTGAAAAGATATGTTCTGAAAGATATATTCCAACATGAGGTACAGTTTGTCCTCGTGCCTTGTTGATAGTCATTGCAGAGCAAAGTCGTATTGGAAATTGTTTTCAATCATTTGCAGGACTTAGTAGGATACGGGGAAGAAAAGCTTGTTTCCCAGCATGTTGTTCGAAGGTTATTTCTGCATAGATGACATTCGTTCTAAAACCATGACATACCATTCTTGTTCCATTGCAAAGTCTGTTGAAGGGATCTAGATTTCTTAAGAGCATAGTTGGACAATTCTATTTTAGCACCGGTTTGTGTGGTGGTAAACCATTGGGCAACAACGTATTTAGAAATTCTTCTTAGTAATAGTTGTTCGTATCATCAATCGCTTCATCGAAACTAACAAACTCTCTACTTTCACCAGGAAATAATTGAATTAACTTATCATTGAGGTAGTCAACATATTCATTCTTTGTTGAAAGAATCCCACAGTATGTCATATATTCAGAGGAAGATGTATTTTTCGCTAAATCTGGAAAAACCGAATTGATGAGTTTTAACTCTTGAGATTCTGCATCATCATGTACTATTATTATCTCAGTCGGTAAAGAGATGAGATCATCCTTTATTGTTGGTTCGGTTCCATTACTAATTCGAATTAAAAAGTCTGCAAATTGAATATCATTCTGAGCCCTCATGTTTTGAGTCTCTTGCGATTTCTCATTTTCTCCCAAAGTTATGATTTGACTAAACTTAAGTTAACTGTTTGCTGTCTTGTAGCTCGTGGGACAACTTGTAGTACTTGTCGAAAATCACCTCCAAATACAAATATTTTCCCATCGAATGGTTCTGAATTACCTAATATATCCCTTAAAGTTCTATCGACAGTTTCTATTGTGAATCTGTTTGCCATTGGCACTTCATCCCATATAACCAACTTTGCCCACTGAAGCAATTCCTTTGTGGCACTTTGCTTTGATATATTGCAGATTGTTGATTCATGTGTTTGAAAGGGAATATTAAATCTTGAATGTGCAGTCCTACCTCCAGGCAATATTGACGTAGCCACTCTTGAAGTTGCTGTTGCAAGTGCTATTATCCCACGTGACCTTATATTTGCTAAGAGTGCACGATATAGAAAGGTTTTACCTGTGCCTCCAGGTCCATCAACAAAAATATACCTCCTTTGTCACTATTTACTCTTTCAAGTATGACATCAAAAGCATATTTTTGTTCTAGATTTAACTTTGATTCTGCTTGAATGTCAACGTCTGGAATCTCAACAGATTGTTCATCGAGGCTTTCCTTTCTGTTTTGTGTATCACCGTCAAAAAACGAATCAATTTGCTTTGGCAGGTCATATGCAGTCAAACTTTTTCTCATTGACTGGAGAAAGATTTGTCTATCTCGTAAAGTGCACTGCGTAAGATATTCCGATGAATTTTCACTATTTCTTCTGTAATCTTCTAATAATGCTTCAAGAAATAAGTTCCATAAATTTCTAACTTCCGTAGGCTCTCAGTGTACCAGTAATGTGACAAAAAGTCTTCAAAACTCATAAGGCATTTGAAATACTAAGACTTCATTCAAACATTCAATTATACTTTGATCAGATTCTAAAAGGCCTTATTTCTGTGCTGCCTCCTTGAATGATGAATATTCAATTCCGTGAACTGTTAGTAAGTACTTAAAGGATGTTGGCCCCTTGACATGATTCAATAAGAGGCTCAAGTAATACCTTTCTCCTTCATTTGGATTCGCTGCAGCAATTTGAGATGTTACCTGGCCTTTTTTTCTTGGTGTCCATTTTCTAAGTCTATTGTCCCATACATAATTTTCTAGAAATTCTCTATACAAAGGATTTCTTGATTGGATGTGTGTTTTACGTGTTTCAAAATACTCCGTCAACATTGTTTTAGTGACATGGTCTACTTGAATAACATTTGCCAAGTTTTGATTTGCCCAATACGAAACATATTGCTGGTTCGGAAGATGGAGCTATAGGTTTATAACTGATGGTTTCATGTCACTCAATCGGAATTCATATATTCTCCACAAAGCTTCTTGTGCTGAATCCCATCTTGCATCTTGAAATTCTTTTATTTCATATCATCTCGATCTCGTGAAATATATATTGCTGCTCGATCATATCCCTTGTAGATATATTTATATAAATACTTAACAGCCTTCAATCTAGAACAGATCTCAACATTAATATGGCAGTTGTATCTTAGTAGCAAATATGGATTGTAGGGAACCACCCATTGATTTTCAAAAGTGAAATTTCTCATTGTTACCTATAAATTTTGAATTTGAACATAAAAAAAATATAATCATACTAATAATTTCTCAAACTGATAAAACTTATGAATTTAAGGAAAATAGTATTGATTTTACCTTATTGCCATCACTTCTTCGCTTATATATTGGATAAGCATCTTTTCCTTGAACAGTTTGAGCTATATGATCTTGGATAATGAATCTTGCCCGTATCATTTACCATGCAAGGGCTTTTGTTTTTATGTATTCCACATGGTTCATGTAGCATGTGTTTAACAATAGCTTCATGAAGAGTCGGATCTGTTTGTTTATCAGGAATTTCTGTTCGCACATACTTATCATACTAATCTGCATTTGTTATCTTGTAACCACTTTTCAATATCACCAACATGTGAACATGTGGAAGTCCCCGTTTTTGAAACTCAATGACATATACATAAGTAGCAACTTTACCAAAAATCTCTTTGTTCACAATTTGGTCTTTGAGATCCATAAGTTTACTTCTGAAAATTCTGGATGTTAGTTCTGGTCTATCTTGAGGATGTTGTCCTTCAGCAAGTTCTCTTTGTATTTCATCCCATTCTGCATTACAGGTCATTGTTATAAAAAGGACAGGTTTTCCAAATCGTTGAACCAATGCCATAGCATCTAGATAACGACAATGCATATCTCTTGGACCTCCTACAAATTGAGCTTGCAAAACAATTTGTTTTCCAACTTTAGTTCCTCTTGTCTCTCCAGTATTTACTGTGTCTACGATTCCTTGGTAAAGTTCTGCTCTAATTAGTGATTGTTGTGTTCTATAGAAATCGAGTCGAGTAGTTTCAATCTTTATATACATGTCGACGGCGTATTGTTGTAGTAACCGTCCAGCCCGAAGAAGCACTGATCTCACAGAAGGTCTTATCTGTAACTTGTAGCAATAGTACTCACAGCAAGACACCTTGGATGAATCATCTTTTGTGACCTCTATTTAATCACATAGATGTTTTCATATTATTTTCATTACTAATTATGCGCATATATATAGGAAAATAAGTCTTAACAAAAAAATAAAAAATGTATGTTTATATCAAATAAATAAACAAACAATACGTTGATGTTCTTTTGTAAAGATGTCGTCAATGGAATCAATATTTGGTGCAATTTCTGCAACGGTAGATGTACTTGGTGTATTTTGTGTTGCTGCTTCATTATCATTTCTCTAAGATTTCCTTCGTATATCTTGATGCCGTCCCGCCTCTCCTCGGGAAAAAAGCAAAGGATATTAGAGTGAATCATAGCAACTAAAATAATGTTGGATTTGATGTCGATTTCCTGAATGTGCATGAACAATTATCTCTCTTTGAAAAGGTATATTAGCATTATTTCCTTCTATCCAAATAGCCCCAACTTGACCTACTGTTGGAGCATTGTATAGATGTTGATCTAGTGCTACATTTCCAGCTATATGAATATGTATGTTCTCACTTGGAGAATAATCTTTGACACTTCGAAAAAGTTTAACATATGCATTATTTTTTAAAATATCCATCAACTTTAAAATGAGATGCTACTTAGATCAGCATTTTCAAGTATTTGTATCCTATTTTTTATTTCATTGTCTGTATCATAGAAATATAGTTGAAAAAATTTTGGTCGGTCTTGGGGCAATAAAGATGGGAGATCGTGATAAATTTGCCTTTTTGCTCTAAACGTGTAAATACCTTTGTTTAAAGAAGCAAGTTTCTTGTCTAAGTTTAGTCCAAATGAAGTGAATGAAAAGATACTATTGTATGCCCGAATATTTTTCCTAAAGAACACATTCCTTTGATTGTGAAGAAAATAGAAAGTATAATTAGTCAGAAACTTCAGTCTCTGGAATTTGTACCTGATCCAAAATATAAGATTTTGTTATATAATATAATAATTGTAAAAGAATTGTTATTTAAATTTTAGATTATGTGCCACACACCTGACCGTTATAACAACAAAATGTTGGTGGTTTGTGTTCAACTTTTTTTGCTTTGCAATACTTGCATGATGGAACTGGCCGCAACACATGCAACGAAGAACGGATAGGTTTATAAAAGGATTGTCCTCCAAAATTTGATAATTTTTAAATTTAATATGGTAAATCAATATAATATTCAAAAATGTATAAATAATCATTAAATTATAAGATTTAAATTTTTATGTTCAAACTGACAAACCTTCAATGTCATATGAAACTTGTTGTCCTGTTGGGGGCGCATCTTTCTTTGTAGTTCTTTGATTATTGGTTTGATTGCGGTTTCTTCTTTTTCTAGCTGCACTTGCTTCTTGAATTCTTTTTCTCCTATCTTCCGGTGATAGCATGGAATATCTACTTCTCTTATTATTCTTCATATCTGTTTTGAGAAATGTAAAACTAAAAATTACTAAACCTTAATATATTTACAATATTTACATAAATGTTATTATGTTTAGTAAAGTATGTATATAAGTTTAGCTATAAAATAAAACGACGGAAATATAAAAAAAAAAAAAAAGAAGAAATTCTCAATGCAACCATTGGCCACTACACCTCCTCCATCATACTCGTTTTCATTCTCTTTCCCAAAATGTCTTCTATAATTCTCTATCTAAACACTAAATTCAGCAAAAAATTCATCAATACAACGAAGGATAATACTAACCATCATAGTAAGAAACTAAGAATTAATTATTCAAACTACTACTGGTTTCATAGATAGTAGCTTCAGGTTCCATAATAGTTTGTTTTAAGTTAGCCCAAAAATTTAATGGCCTTTCTTTGGAATCCGGGGCCCAAAAAAATAAATGAAGAGCTGAAAAAATAATAAATAGATGCAGCCCAACTACCCAAGACCTATTCCAAAGCCCAAAAGCACTGAAATCAACTCTGCTCTTTGAGACAAAAAAAAAAAAAGATAGAGCAAGGGAACGAACGAACGACCGACCGAACGAAGGAGGAGAAAGCGGAAGAAGATTCTGGAGAGTGAAGAACAGAAGAACGACGCCTCTTCACCGGTCACTCGTTGTCTTGTCCAGCCGGCCCTGCTCGTTCGGAGCACCATACCACGCACCCGGCATCGCACCCAGAAAAGCAAGCCAAAGGTAAGTTCTTCCTATTTGTAAATCCTAACCCTAAATTCTAATTCCAAAATTCCTAAATTCGTAATTCTTAATTGGGAAATTGGCATTTAATTTGGTTGTGTTCAATGGAAAAAAAATTGTGATTAATAATTCATTACGTCTTGCTACTCATTATTGACAAATTCCAAAGAAGTTAAACTGTGTCACTAAATTTTCATACACGACGCTCTTCCGATCTCTATTTCCTTGGTGTTCCATTATCTTCTAGAGTTATTCACTTGTTATTGTTAGTACATAGATTCGAGGAGTTCTTTCAATTTCAAAAGTTACTGATTACTTTTCTTGCATTTCTTTCTTAGAGAATGTTAAAGGCATGAATTATTCTCTAGATTTACATAAAAAAATTTAGACATATATGAAAGCCACGTGGTTTTTATTGATATGAAAGTGATGTGATCAATCTGAAATTTCAAGTGTGATTATGTAAAAAAAATTATGCCAGTTTTTTATGTAAGTTTGGTATTATAATTGATGGTTCAGTATCCTGTTAGATTTTTGAAAGGGAATTTTTTGCTATCTTTTAATTTTTTGGGTTAGAAAAACAAACATAAGACACTGAGACAAAAATTACATATTTTTTATTGGATGCTTTTGTTTAATTGGTAATTTCAGTTTATTTAATTTATGTTTTCATATGGTTACTATTTAGTAATGGTTGTTGTGGAATGGAAATTTGGATGCTTTTTAGTTTTGTTAAATCTTAATTCTCAGACTAAACAATTTGTATATTCTTTTCGTTGTAAGGCAGCTAGAGATAGACTAAACAATCTTTTAATTGTAAGTTCTTGTAAGTTCTTTTAATTGTACGGTTTGTATTATTATTGTATGTTACACATTACTTTTTAATTGTAATTCTCAACAATTATTAATCTGGTGCCACCTAAAGAATCCACCACATGAAGCACAAAACATAAACGCAATGGCTCGACGACATACCCCTAAAATAAAAAAATAATAAAAAAAAAGAATACCTGTTATCGTAGTTCATGTATGTTTATTCACACTTAAATAGGAATAGTGAAAAATGAGAGTGCAAGATTGATTGACCAACTCACTATAATTAAGACATCATAAAATAAAGGTCGTGTGGACCCAAACTTTTCATTTTTTTAAATAAAATACCTCTGAATAATCAAACTAATAATAAGAGCACTTGCAAGGCATTTGAAGTGTTTAAAATTTAATACACATTAGAATAATTTGTTATTTTTTTTCTAAGGTAATTTGAGTTATATTAGCACAAATATGTTGTAAGTGAAGTAAATTATGTCAAAAGGAAGGGGAATAAAAGCAAACTTAATCCTTTAAACCTGCCTTCCCGCCAAAAAAAAAAAAATAATAATAATAAGTTGAGGCTGTATTATCATTTTACTTAACTTTCTCTATGTCAAACTTTTTCTAGACGATGATCAAAGTGAAAATTCAAAGAGTTTATGAGTACCGTTAATTTAAAAAATGAAATAAATTTTCTAATTTCTTATACACAGTAATTTACGTCAAAACATCAATCAACTAATTATGATTAGGAGTTTCTTTTATCTATCACGAACGGATGGATTATGGGCAATTCTATTAAAATCTATCAACACTATGAAAATTCACAATTTCTAATAATCCATTAAATTCCATCATCTCGTAAACTCTCATCTGATGGATTTTTTAAAAAAAAAGAAAAAAAAAGGCATTTTTGAATTTGTATTAAAGATAAAAAGAAATTAAACTTTAAAGCATCAATTGCAACTACTTTATGGCTAAAATTTAAGGAGATTCAGTCCCAAAAAAGGGGGGAAAAGAAAATAGGAATAAAAAAAAACCTTGGGATTAATTTGCATTTGAAAAGACTAAACATGTCATATTATTCTCATTGGTTTTGAGATATAATTTAAACATCGGAAGATACATACCTTATTGATAAATAAACAGTAGTCCATCTTGGTTTGATTTGATTCAACTTATGGTAGGAAATTATATAGAATAGATATATACCCAAATTCTTTTGAAATTAGGAATTTTTATGGATAGTGAAGCGTGCTATTTTCAGATTCAGCTTGGCTGATAGCTTGGAAGTTGTGCCGAATGAAAATGGAAGTATATGTTTAAACTTGAGATCAATGATAAAGAAGACTGGAGTACTTTGAATTTGAGCTAATTATGTAGATTTGGAAACTTAGTGAAATGGGAAGACATATATTTTTGTGTTTAAAAAATTGAATTTGATAGGAAGTGCATGATTCTCTTAAATTTTTCTGTTATTGAACATGAAACAACAAATTTATATACATACTTATTATTGTAACATCCAAATTGAATCAGTATAAAACCTAAAATTTATTATTATTATCATTATTATAATAATAATAATAATAATAATAATAAAACTTGAAACTTACGAACGTTACAAAGTCAATCTTTATATGTATAATTGATTGATTTCATTCAAATTTCATAACTGAATGCAAGATTGATTTGCAAGTAATAAATGTTATAAAATAATTAATCATAATATTTGTATAAGGAACGATTTGTTATTAAGAATTGAAGTTGGACTAATCATAGATTCAGAATCAGCAAAAAAAACCCTTTGAGACATAATTGTTTATGAACAACCTAGGAGAACTAAAGAATGAAGAAATAGATTGATCTCCCTATACAACATAAAGATAAAAGAACTTCAATTTTCCAGTTCATATATTAAGAAAACAACCTTAAAACGCACAGAGAAAGAGAGAAAACACATGAAATTGTCTAATGAAGCAAACACCAAGCAAATACCATTGTCAAGGTTTAATTCTGAAAAAGAGTCAAATCTTTGAGAAACTAAGCACTAAAACACAACTTAAATAAAAAGAAACTAAGCAGAGGGAAAAATATTTCACTTTCTTTCCCCATTTTCTAGCAATTATTCTCTCATTTTACAGCAAGAATCCTTACCCTGTCAGAACCAACATGCAAGCACACCTCAATCGCCATAATCAGCGACAAACATGAACACATACATACAAAGAAGATTACAAAAAGCTCAAAATTTTTTTCTTCTTTTTTTGTTTTTGCCTTTTCCCCTCTTTTTGTTTGCTTTACCGTTGCTAGTATTTCAGCAAAAACATACTCTTCTTCATATTAACAATGAGCGTACTCTTTATTAACAATGAGCGTACACTTGATACATGGTTCGTATATTGATAAATGGCTCATATAGAAGATTGAATAAGAAATTGGCAAATAGGAAATCTTCAATTGGATTGCGAAAGAAGGTTTTCATTATAAATTGCTAAGAGTTAATCCTAAAAGAAAAATGATTCAGAATTTGCAATCCCATCAAAAAGAAATAATATGAAATAAAAGAAAGATGTATACAATTTCTGAGTGAAAGTTGGGAATGAATTTATTTCAAATTTTCAATGATAACATAAAATAAAAAAAATATAATAAAGGCTCTAAATTACATACTGGTGATCATGTAATTATTTCTCTAACTTTATTTTCTTATTTCCTTCTAAGGGTACATATTGACTATCTTCTGCTTTCTTTTTTCCTTTCTTGTCGACTTTGAGCACCTCTAGAACCACAATTTGTTTTCGAGCTCTATCATCTTCACCTTTTTTGTCCATCTTCACCAAAAACTAAATTCTTTTTCTTCAGCAAGCACCAAGTTCCTATAATACTCACTTTTCTCCTTTCCAAACTGCACAAAGAAATGTTAATTTTATTAATTAGATGGTAATAGTAAAGGTACAAAACTTAAATAAATAGAGAATGCTTTGTTACCTTTAAAACATCTTCTGCATATTGAGAAACATTGCAACCAACGAGAACTTCAGCCGCATCAAACAAAGTGATATATGCATTAGTGCCACCATCTGTCACCATAAGTTTTAAGAGATATCGCCTTATGTAGGATGCATCTTCAACGTTACATTGACTACATGAAGCTATATCTTTTTCCCCGCTTGGATAAACTCTTTTGTTGCATAGACTACAATTCTCAAACCGTGGATTGTTTTTATTTCGCACTTTTTTTATTATCCCAATGAATGAACGAAACTGCTTTTCAACATTTCCCATGATAATGTCATTTAGAGACACTAATGGTGCGTCATTGAACCGTATAGATGGCAACAAAGTGGCTTCAACAATATTCTCGACCTGATGAATGGTTTCCAAGAAATGTGCACAAAATTTGAAGTATTAGTATTACTATCGTAATACACAACATAAGATGAAATTAGGGAGAAGAATTAATAATAATCCAATTGTTTAGAGTTCATACCTTTCCCTTAATTTCGTTGCTTCTTCAATTTGATGATTTATTAGTAAATAACTTATGGCACTTGTAGATAAAGATATCTCATCTGTTGGAGAACAAATGCTTAGCATTCTTACATTTAATTTTTAAACATTTATATGAAATTCAAAGTACTACCTTCATAGAGGCTTGCTTTAACATTGAATATAGCAACTACCGGTGTAGTTTTAATGCTACTCTCCAATTCTTGCCCTTCATTCTCAGCTAGGTCTCCCCATAGTGTTAGCTTAACTGTTTCAGAGCTGAAAATAAAATATTACATTAGTCTTCTCGGTAGAAACCGCTAATTATATAATGATTATGTACTTCTTGTTGACCATTATTGTATCACGTTTCTTGGTGACACGATTGTCTCGCTTTCTTTTAATAACAAATATTGGTTTGACACTAACTGCAACACCCATGATATCTAATTGAAAAAACAAAAACGTAGTTAGTATGATAGTGCAGATATAAAAAGAAAAATACTCTCAAAATTAAGAAACTTTTACCGAGCATTTTTCCTCCAATAAAATCTAAAATACTTGAAAACTCCACAAAGTCTAAGTTCAATATCTCAAATGGAATGATATCATCAATTTCTTCTATTTGACTGTTTTTCGTGATAGTGATTTCAATATCATTGTGTACATTCTGAAACCTTGGATTTATTTGCCTAATGTTTCCATTTTGAATTCTGTATGTATTCCCTTTCCGAATTGTATCACAAAAGATTTCGATTGTCTCACTAAACAATGTGACTTGCATTTTGTTAGCCTACAAAGGCATAAAAAGAAATGAGTTATGAAAAAAATTGCTAGGATAATAGTATAATGATTCAAAATATAAACAACTAAAAATATGACCTCTTCATCCATTAAAATCAATTTTTGAGTTTGAATGGGACCATTTGCATTCTTATAGTTTTCAATGCAACTTTTACGAAGAATAGAAACTTCGATGCTCCATTCTTGATCAAATGCGCTCAATTCTTTTATTAACATGCACTGCTCTTCCTTTTTTGTTGTTGTCGATGAAGCCATCTTTCTAGGGAGTAGGTTGAAACTAAGATTGGATTGAATTGAAGGAAATATTTGTGTTGGATTTGTGTTTCAATATTCTTGGATTTGTTTGGATTTTAGTAATCAATTTATAGCGGGTGAGTATATGAGTGTGAAGGTTGTAATGGTGTATATTTAAT
>CAVNYN010287728.1:0-11406 GCA_963692815.1 Nyctanthes arbor-tristis | reverse complement strand
TCACATTCAAGGCAATGTAAGGACCAAGTTCCGGCGGCCGGAGAGCTTATCACTATATAAAAAGGCTGCTACAACATACACTATTGAGGACTTCAATAAGTACATGAGGCAGCTACATAGCGATGATATTAAGGCCTGGGAATATTTAGAAGGAACTAGGTATGAACATTGGACCCGGGCATTGTTCCCGGAATTCGTTACAATATCATGACTTCAAATCACGTAGAGTCACTAAATTCAGTTTTCAGGAAAGCGCTACAGCATCTAGTACTTGCATTGATTGAGTACATCAGGTCCAAGTTGCAAAAATGATTTTACAAGAGACATGTTAGTGCAAATGATTGTACGAGCATACTTACACCAACAATGGAAGAAACGTTTCGTATAAATTTTGATAGGTCCAAGAAGTTTGTGGTAGATCCCCTAGATGAATTTAGATTTGAAGTGAGCAATGATTATAACATTACATTGTTAATTTAAATGACAACACTTGCACCTGCAGAAAGTTTCCGATCTGCTAGAAAAGTTTCCATATGAGCATGCTATTGCTGCCTCTAGACAACCGGGGAATTCAGCTTTTGGACTGTGCTCTTTATATACACTACTGATTTTTGGAGAGCATCATATGTTGAAACAATATTTCCTTTGCCAAATGAAGTTGATTGGGATATTCTAGAACACATCAAGTTATATAATATTTTGCCTCCACTAAACCAACATCGTCGGCGTGGACGAAAGCGAACTAAACATACTCCATCAACTGGAGAGTCTGCTAGATCGGAAGAGCGTCGTGTAGATGCGGTGAAAATCGGCACAACCAACTAAATTACAGAAACCAAGTACCGTTAGCTCAAAGAAGATAGGACTAGCTTGCTAATGTGATGCAAGGCTTAACATTTGATGTTGCCATGCTTACTTTTGAACAAAATTTGTGGCATCTTTTGCTCATATGTTAATCTATGCATCATCTTTTTTTATAACAGGCTTGTCATTTTTGTGTTTTATGTGGGGTTTTCCTGATTCATATAATCGATAATGTGATGTGTTGTCAATGTAACTTGTCGTGTTGAAAGATTGATCTATTAAAAAGACAGTCAACAGAGCTAAAAATAGAAAAGTCTGTCAAAGGATCGGTTAACAGACTTCATAACAAACTGGTTGGTTTATGGGTCTGTCGACATACCATATAACAAAAGATACGAGCATGTTGATGCGTACATCGACAGACGTCTACAAAGACTAGTATCTATTGATAAGCATTTGCGTGTAGCATTTGATAGCAACAGCCCAGGTGCAAAATGATCACTTGTATAACAAAGGAAATATCAATGAGCATATCTTTTTTCATTGAAAAGTTCGATAATGTTTCACCACAACGATTGTCAGTCCAGTGTATCGTATTTCTAACAAAAGACAAGGTTAGAACCGATACGACGATGATTTTTCTATGTAACTCTTCCTTTAACCAAATTGACTAAGGTGAAATGATGAACAGAAAGCACTAGTATGTCTGGAAGTCTGTCGACAGACCTATAGTCTATCTGTAGGTCTGTTGACAGACCCATAAACAGACCAGTCTATTTGTAGGTTCGTTAACAGACCGTTTAACATACCTTCGAGTTATCGGACACTTGAGTGTAGCATTTTAGTGACAAACACGTTACGCATAATTACCACGTGATCCCTTCAGTATATTGTTCAACTTGAGTTCTATTGATAAGCTCTTTACGTTTATCTATTAGAATAAAAAGAGAGTTTAGGTGTATTTCCTTTTTAGGAGGCTGTAACAACAACAATACACAAGGTTCATAAGATAGGACGATGAATAAAAAATGTCACTCTACAATCAACTAAATTAACTTGCGTTAAATGAGCAGCGACAACAACTATTTTGTTGACAAGAAGAGAGATGAGTCATACATCCCTCTCAGGAGCTCTTAACAACACTAAGAGACAAGCAATACATGTAATATAAGACATTTGTATAACAAAAGAAACTCAAATGATACAATGTTTCGTCATAGTTAATTGATTATATTTCACCAGAATATTGTAAAATTGAGTGGATCTTTTATTTAACATAAGACAATGTTCGTACAGATAGGCCAATGATTTTTATACGTAACTCCTCAGTTTCACTCTTTATATTAAGCGAAATTATGAGCGGAAGATACGATTCTGTCAAACAATCTGTCTATGGACCTACAGACAGACTACTCTGTCTGTAGGTCTGTCAACAGACTTATATACAGACCAGTCTGTTTGTAGATCTTTTAACAAACCTGATAAACAAACCGGTCTATTTGTAAGTCTTTTAACAGACTTGATAAACAGACTGGTCTGTTTTTAGGTCGGTTAACAGACCGAATAACAGATTGATCAATTATCGAACCTTTGCAGAGACTGGTTTGTATTAATAAATTACTTGGGTGTAGAATTTGATAACAAAACAGCCCGGGTGTAGAATTTGATAACAAAACAGCCCGAAAGCCCCAATTCATGTGATTCATGTCACATAAGACACTTGTATCTAAAAGAAACTGGTGGGACACATTGTTTTTTCATAGTTGAGAAGAAGAGAGATGAATTATACACACAATTCAAAGCAACTCAAAAGCAATAAAAGTCAACAAAAAGGCTTAAACAAAAGACACTTGCATAACAAAAGAAATTGCAAGCATTTAATGGTTTCTACATAGTAACTTAATCAATCTCTCCACAAGCGATACGACGATGATATTTATATGTTAGTTATATGTAACTTAACTTTAACTAGATTGAATTAGGCGAAAAGATGAGCGGAAGATTGAATTAGTTATATGTCACTGACTGGTTGGTTATCAGACCTCTAGAAAGACTGGTTTGTACTTATAACAGACTCAGTGTAGCATTTGATAGCAAAACAACCAGAAGGCAAAATTAACGAGAGGTATGCTCATTATGAACATTAACCATTCAATTGTCTGTCAGACTCTAGTTCTGTTGCATCTCTTTACATTGGTCAACAACAACACAATATTAGAAAATGAAGTGAGATGAGCCATACTTCCAACTGAGGAGACCGTAACAACGATAAAACACAATGTTCATAATGAAAGGACAATCAATCTTAAATGTAACTCTTCCTTCGACTATATTGAATTGGGCGAAATGGTCAACACCAAATACAAGTGTTTGTATTGAATTCTGTTAAGAAACCTGTTAAAAGACCGGTCTGTCTACAGGTCTATTTAACAGACCGGTCTGTTTCAGGTCTGTTAACAGACTCCAGATAGACATACTAAGAGACTTAACCAATAAGAAGTATATATTCGCATTTTGAGATAGCCATTCGTTGGACAAAACACCCAACAAGTTTAAACAAAATTCCATTGAAGATTGTTCTTGGTACTGTGTCAGGTACACAAGTTATACACAACAAAATCAACAACGCCTACAGGTCATAGCTATTCATTTACAAGGGTTGTACCCAAGAACGATGGAAATCTGTGTTTCTTTCTCATTAATGAGGAGAATGTGCACCGGTTCTAATACGAACCAAGGCAGGAGCACTCAAATAGATCCACTTTATGTGCCCATTGGACCAATTACAAGAGCAAGAGCTAATAAAATCAAAGATGCTATGGTGGGATTAGTCCAAGATTTGGGGCATCATAGTTATCCAATGGGTTCAAAAGGATTAGAGCGTGACTTGAGCAAAGGAGAATCAAAGGAGGTGAACTTAATTCAAGTCCGAACCGAGGCTGTAAAGAATCTAGAGGCCATGGACTAAACTGGGTGAAGTGGAAACTCGCAGAGCTGAAACTGCAGAAAAAGAAAAGTCGCCCATGCGGCCGCACGGTCAGGCCAATTTCTGCTGTTTAGACGGAATTTGGATACGAATTCCATATTTTTTTCTTTTAATTTTTTATTTCTTTTCTTAGGGTTTTTCTAGAGGCTATATTAACAAGCCCAACACATTGTAAACTTTTGAATCAACATTCTTGTCAGTTTAACATTATTTGTGAGGAAATTTTCTCTCAATTGTTTCGTTCGAATTTTGAACGATCCGAACTTATCAAAGAGCGTGATTAACTCTTTGTGGCGTTCACAAAGAGCGTGATTATCGAATTTGAATCTAGGTTCCGCATCTTCGGGGGTGGTTGGTTTAATATACCAATCGTTTTCAAGTTGAGAATCGCGTGGGTCGTTAGGGATTTCAAATCACAACTGAGTAATTGGCTTTTCTGGGGTTGATCTCCAATCTCTTGTGGGTTCCTTTAGCGTAGTTCCATTGCGGGTTCGCATCAGTTGGTATTAGAGCGCAGGCTCTAATTTTCCGATATATCCATTCTTTGTTTATCAATTCGAATTCATCATTCATTTCAAAAAAAAAAAAAATTCTTGTTTCCACGCTTTTCTACTGACTACCGTGTCTTGTGTCTTATATATATATACATATATATATATATATATATATTTCCTTTTGCTTCATACCCAAACGTAAAATCTTAGAGAAAAAAAAATTCTAGCGTTTTTGCTTTCTGCCACCCGTGAAGGTCTTGGGGTTATTAAAAAAAAAAAAAAAATTGGGGTTCTTTTGTTTCTGCTCCACATGTGAAATTCCAAGGCAAAAAAAAAATATTTAGCTTCATTCTTGAATTCACGTGTCAAAGTTTATCATAGTTGGAAAATTCATCCAGTTCATACCAAATATCTTCATTCCAATTTTACCGTGTCACAATTCGTACTATTTATATTCTCTTGTCCATATAGTCTTATACTTGTTGGTAGTTGTGTGAACTAAGCAAAGAACATCACTGCTTAGGTGAGTTTGTTTGGTTCATTTTTTTTTGGTAACGAAAATTGAGAGGCTAGAGTGGTAGAAGGCAGTGTGGGGTGAGATTATTATCGGGTAAGAGCCTAGTGTGAGTGAAATACAAGTGATTCAAACATGTAAGGACACTTGCACGCACAGTTGCACATCATGTCAGAACATAATTCTACCGCTGGACAAAACAACAATGTACAACTTGATGAGATGAGGGCTATGGTTAGGGAGATGGTGGATGAGGTGAGGCGAGACCTGCAATTACAAATGACGAGAATAGAGAATAGGATAGCTAGGTTAGAAGTTGCTCGGGTTACACCACAAAGAGGTAATAATAATGGGCCGAGGAGGCAACAAGTGAATATGATGGTGGAAGGCAATGAATTAGAATTAGGTGATGGAGGAGATGAAATCAATTGGGAGAATGAGGGAGCTATGAGAGGTCATTGGGATAATCGGCGGGAGAGAGTTGAACGCAGGGAGCAGAATGGAGAAGATGGCAATGTTGGGAATGTCAAAATTAAAATCCCTCAGTTTCAAGGTAAAAGTGATCCTGAAGCTTACATTGAGTGGGAAAAAAGGGTGGAACTAGTGTTTGATTATCACCAATTTTCATAATTGAAAAAGTTGAAATTGATAGTTATGGAATTCACTGAGTATGCATGAAGTTGGTGGGATCAGTTGGCTAGTAGCAGAAGGTGAAATTATGAGGACCCTGTAGAATCTTAGAGGGAGTTGAAAGCCATTATGCGAAAAGAGGTTTGTCTCTACCCATTATTACAGGGAACTTTACCAACGGCTTCAAAATCTAACCCAGGATCAAGGAGTGTGGAGGACTACTAAAAGAAATGAAAGTAGCCATGGCTAGGGCGAATGTAGTGGAGGACAATGAGGCTACTATGGCGCGTTTCTTGAGTGGATTAAATAGGGAGATAGCCAATGTAGTGGACCTTCAACATTACGTGGATATAGATGAGTTAGTCCATAAAGCTGTGAAGGTGGAGAATCAGTTGAAAAAGAGGGTACCTTTCAAACCGTCCATGGGGTCTAGTGGAGTTTGGAAGCCTAGGTAGGGAGAAAACAATCAGACGTGTGCTCTTCCGATCTCTGCTTGGAGGGGAAAGAATGAGCTACCGATAGGGAATCAAGCGATGGATAAAAGGGAAAGGCTAAAGTGGAAGTTCAACCTCCTAGGAATAGGGATACAAGGTGCTTTAAGTGCCAAGGTTTTGGGCACATGGTGGTGGAGACTTTAGTTTCTAGGCGAGCCCTCAACACACAAGTTAAAGTGGATGATAATGCGCTACAGAGGGAGAACATAGATCGGACAAGATGTTGGGTGAGTGGTACACCTTGTGGTATGATTATTGACAGGGGAGTTGTACCAATGTCATTAGTGTTCTGTTTGTGGATAAACTTGGGTCACCTGTAATTAAACACCCTAAACCGCATAAGTTACAATGGCTTAACAAATTAGGAGAAGTCAGGGTGAATAAGCAAGTGTCGGTGACTTTCTCCATAGGGACATATTCGGATAAGGTCTTGTGTGATGTGGTTCCTATGCAAGCCACTCATATTTTGCTGGGAAGACCTTGGCAGTATGACAAAAGGCAATGCATGATGGGTACAAAAACCGGTACAGTTTTAAGGTAGATGGAAAATCAGTTACACTTGCTTCTTTGACTCGACAACAAGTTTTTGCAGATCAAATGAAATTAAAAGGTGAGGTTGAAGAGAATGAGAGAAAAATAAGAGAGAAAGGAAAATAAAATGAGATCTCAAAAGTGAGTGGAAAAATGAGGGAGAAAGAAAGAGAGAGTTCAAGAATAAAAATGAGTGGCAATGAAAAGGCAAAAGGAGAGCTGAGTGAAAAGAGTCAAGGGGGTAAGGAAAAAAGTGTTTCTTTGTGAAAAAGAGTGAGATATCGAGGGCCCTTTCGGAGAACCAACAACTTATTTTGTTGGTGTACAAAGAGTCATGCCTTGTACTTGATGATTCTAACTCTTCCCTCCCTTCTTCAATTATTTCTCTTTTGTAGGAGTTTGAAGATATTTTACCAGATGAGCTACCAAGTAGATTGCCACCAATTAGGGAAATCAAGCACCAAATTGACTTTGTTAGTGGTGCCGTGATTCCAAACCGACCCGCTTATCGAAGCAACCCGGAGGAGACAAAGGAGTTGCAAAGGCAAGTGGAGGAACTCATGCGTAAGGGTTATGTTAGGGAAAGCATGAGCACTTGTGCAGTCCCAGTTTTGCTTGTTCCTAAGAAGGATGAGACCTAGAGGATGTGCATAGATTGTTGAGATATAAATAACATCACAGTAAAGTATCGTCATCCAATTCCTAGGCTAGATGATATGTTTGATGAACTCTATGGTGCTAATATTTTTAGCAAAATTGATTTAAAAAGTCGCTATCATCAAATTCGCATGAAAGAATGAGATGAATGGAAAATGGCTTTTAAGACTAAATATGGTTTGTATGAGTGGTTAGTTATGCCGCTTGGTCTTACAAATGCACCTAGTACATTTATGCGTTTAATGAATCATGTTTTACGTGTCTTCATCGGAAAATTTATGGTGGTGTATTTTGATTATATTCTGATTTACAGTCGGGATTTAGACAATCATGTGAAACATCTTAGGAGCGTGTTTGAGGTTCTAAGAAAAGAAGGGTTGTATGCTAATCCTAGTAAAAGCCATTTTTGTTTGGACAAAATTGTATTTCTTGGTTACGTAGTTAGTGCTAATGGGATAGAGGTTGATGAGGATAAAATCAAGGCCATTAAAGATTGGCCAACCCCAAAGAGCATAACTGAAGTTAGGAGCTTTTATGTACTCGCTAGTTTTTACCGTAGGTTCGTTAAGGATTTCAGTACGCTAGCAGCACCTTTAATTGAGGTAATCAAGAAATCTGTAGGATTTAAATGGGGTAGTGAACAAGACCTTACGTTCCAAATTATAAAAGAAAAGTTGTGTTCTGCTCTTGTTTTAGCTTTGCCAGATTTTTCTAAAACTTTTGAAATTGAACGTGATGCGTTGGGAATAGGTGTGGGTGCTGTTTTGATGCAGGAAAGGAAACCGATCGCATTCTTTAGTGAAAAGCTCAATGGTGCAACACTTGACTATCCAACATATGACAAGGAGCTGTATGCATTAGTAAGGGCCTTGAAAACCTGGCAGCATTATTTGTGGCCAAAAGAGTTCGTGATTCACACAGATCACGAATCTTTGAAACATTTAAATAGGCAAGGTAAGTTGAACAAGTGTCATGCTAAGTGGATGGTCTTTATCGAAACCTTAGCAAGGAAAGGAAAATATGGTAGCTGATGCTCTTTTAAGAAGGTACGCCCTAATCTCTACATTAAATGCTAGGTTGTTGGGATTTGAATATGTGAAGGACTTGTATGTGAATGATCCTGATTTCTCTAGTATTTTTGTGTCTTGTGAAAAAGGGGCAATTGACAAGTTTTATAGACTAGAGGGTTATTTGTTCAAAGAAAATAAATTATCTGTACCCATTAGTTCTATGCGGGAGTTGTTAGTCAGGGAGGCCTATGGTGGGGGATTGATGGGTCATTTTGGCATTCAAAAGACCTTAGATGTACTCCAAGAACACTTTTACTGGCCTAGAATCAGACGGGATGTGGAGAGAATTTGTGGTAATTGCATAACTTGTAAAAAGGCTAAGTCTAGGGTGTTACCTCAAGGGTTATATACACCTTTACCGGTGTCTAATGAGCCTTGGGTAGATATATCTATGGATTTTATTCTGGGTTTACCTAGAGCTAAAAGTGGTAAAGATTCAATATTTGTGGTGGTTGATAGGTTTAGTAAAATGGCTCATTTTATAGCTTGTCACAAAACCGATGATGCTACATATATAGCGAATCTTTTCTTTAGGGAAATAGTGTGGCTCCACGGGATTCCTAAGAGCATTGTTTCAGATAGGGATGTGAAGTTCCTTAGCTATTTTTGGAAGATTTTGTAGGGTAAATTAGGAACCAAGCTGTTATTCTCTACTATTTGTCACCCACAAACCAATGGACAAACCGAAGTAGTGAATAGGACTTTGACTCAATTATTACGCACTATTGTCAAGAAGAACTTGAAAAGTTGGGAGGAGTGTTTGCCTTTTGTTGAATTTGCGTATAACCGTACTATTCATTCTTCTACTACATTCTCACCTTTTGAGATTGTTTATGGATTTAACCCTTTGACTCTGTTGGATTTGATTCCTCTACCTGTGGATGAAAGGGCTAGCTTAGATGGTAAGAGAAAGGCAGAGCTAGTAAAATCACTTCACGAGAAGGTGAAATCACAAGTTGAGAAACGAAATGAACAATATGCTTCTAGGGCAAACAAAGGAAGGAAAAAGGTGACATTTGAACCCGGTGATTGGGTTTGGCTTCACCTGAGAAAGGAAAGATTTCCTAAGTAAAGGCATTCCAAGTTACAACCCAGAGGAGACGGACCTTTTCAAGTCATCGCGAAGATTAATGATAACGCATATAGATTGGATCTTCCTGGTGAGTATAATGTTTCCTCTACTTTCAATGTTAGTGATCTCGTTCTGTTTGATGCAGGTGGTGGTTCGTAGACGAATCTTTCTAATGAAGGAGGAGATGATACGAACCAAGGCAGGAGCACTCAAATAGATCCACTTCATGTGTCCATTGGACCAATTACAAGAGCAAGAGCTATTAAAATCAAAGATGCTATGATGGGATTAGTCCAAGATTTCGGGCATCATAGTTATCCAATGGGTTCGAAAGGATTAGAGCATGACTTGAGCAAAGGAGAATCAAAGGAGGTGAACTTAATTCAAGTCCGGACCGAGGCTGCAAAGAATCTGGAGGCCAGGGACTAAACTAGACAAAGTGGAAACTCGCAGAGCTGAAACTGCAGAAAAGGGAAAGTCGCCCATGCGGCGGCACGGCAGTTTCATGCGGCCAGCATGGTCAGGCCAATTTCTTCCATTTTGGGGCAGAAGCATGAGGGCGGGCGCCCTGCGCCCTCGGTACGCCCGCACAGCCCGTTTAGACGAAATTTGGACGCGAATTCCATATTTTTTCTTTTAATTTTTTATTTCTTTTCTTAGGGTTTTTCTAGAGGCTATATTAACAAGCCCAACACATTGTAAACTTTTGAATCAACATTCTTGTGAGTTTAACATTATTTGTGAGGAAATTTTCTCTCAATTGCTTTGTTCAAATTTTAAACGATCTGAACTTATCAAAGAGCGTGATTAACTCTTTGTGGCGTTCACACCGCTATCAGTTCTGGGTTCCACATCTTCGGGATGGTTGGTTTAATATACCAATCATTTTCAAGTCGAGAATCGCGTGGGTTGTTAGGGATTTCAAATCACAACAGGGTAATTGGCTTTTCTGGGGTTGATCTCCAATCTCGTGTGGGTTCCTTTGGCGTAGTTTCATTGCGGGTGCGCCTCAGGTTCCTCATTAACGAGAGGGATTTGTACCAATTATTCATTACATACGTCCATTTGCACTGGCTCGTCATTAATGGGGGTCATTTGGGCGTTTTCCTCGTTACCAAGGAGGCTTTGCATTGGTTCCTCAACTTTGTCATGTTTTCTTTTTCGTAAATACGTGCTGCAAAATAACATTGCATCACTCTCTTCAAATGCATCAGATTGCATATCAACATCTTCTATACTTCGGTCAGCCATAGGCACTTGTGTGTCAAGTGGGTTCACTCCTCCAACAAAGTTTGCTAAATCTGCTTCATTATGGGCACCTGTCTGTCATTCTCGATCATTCACTTGCACATTGCACAACTCAGATTCTGGGGGCTCTACTTTATTAGTTGTATCAAGGTGCACATTAGCCCGTGTAGGTGTGTCTGCTCCTTCTTCGTCTGTTACCAAGACATGTGTTCCTTTGTGTACTCCTCCTAGGTGCACTCAAGGCAGCACTTTTTTCTATTTCTACCGTTTCATTTGGTTCCTTTGGTATGGTTTCTACTTCTGCTCCTACATTTTCAACTATCTCAACCTCATTTCTGTTTAGCTCTATCTCCTGATTCTGTTCACAGGCAACAAAGACATCGTCAACATCTGCTCATTGTCTATGAATCCTTGCTTCTTTAAATTCCCATACCCTATTGCCTCTATCATATTCTGAAAAATCTTCATTAGACTGGTAGAAGCGCTGCCTTGAGTCACTGTGTCCATCCAACTGTTGCTTCAGGGCATCTATCTCAGCTCGTAGCCTACCCTCCATCTCTTGCATTTGTCGTGTCAACCTTTCCTCCATTCTTCCAAGGTGATTGCCCAATATTTGTGATAAACTGTTGGAGGAATGCTGGAGTGGAAGAATGAAAGATTGATGCTTCTGCTGAGATGGCTGAGGTGCTTCACGAGAGGCTTAACATCCACGAGATTTTCCCACAGATTGAAACTACATATAAAATGAAAGTACGTGTAAGCTTGTCATTAATAAGTATACATAAGACCGTAAGATAGAAGCACAAAAAATACATACATTGCTCTCATGCATATCTCTTTGGGGTGGATCTGACTCATTGGGAGGAGATGCACCCTCATCATGGAAGATCGGAAGAGCACACGTCT